>PYWC01000001.1:288755-337780 GCA_003182015.1 Tuber magnatum | reverse complement strand
GACTTAGACTATCTTGTCGGCTAGCCAGAAAATGCGCAAATGGATGGAGGGACATGCACAAATGCATCTTTCATGCTACATCATTCGGTATATAGCAGCAGGCTTGGGTTTCACGGTGTGGTTTAACGGTCTCGGGATTATGATACTGTATAGCGGAAGAACCATGGATGGGGGGGGGGGATCATGAGAGTATTGGAAGAAACAAATCAAGTCACCGGCGGTAGGGTGGTGCGTTGGAGGAGGAGGGGACCTAGGATATCTTACGGGTGACTGCGTGTGGTGTTGTCTACTACCATATGCTGTACACACCTCGTCGGATTGAAGCCGCATTTTTTGAGCGTGTCACCACTAGAAAGGGAGCGACTTCAACCCGGCGGCGTGGGTAGAGTTCCCCTGGCTAGATAGGGCGCGCTCTCCCCCATTAGCGGAGCACGCCGGAGAGAGCGGGGAGGTGCCCGGGGGTTAAAAAAGGGCTCAGACCTGACACGGTGCTGCCGGTCTCTCTCTCCATTTTGTCCTCTGATAGAATGCCTTAATTACGATACTGTATGGAACAGTACCGCTTCCCCGAGCCATCAGATCTAGATCCAGCCAAGACTCCCCATATATTGCTTGGATAGCAATAAGTATCAGAATATGCAAACTACCGTACTTGCGCGATAGCATGCACGGCAGAAACTATGTTTGTCCAAGCCTTTGCATAAAATAACATAGCCCGACCTCAGCGAAGTCAAATAACATCGCTTGCACCCCACAGTGTTACCCGCAGCCTCGCAGACTGGACACGGTATCACAGCGCACCACACACTGCATTCTCCATCATTCCAACCCGGCAATATTTGCCCCAAACCCCCCGGGAATGGCACCCACGTCCGCACGGCGTGGAATATCCCAATTAATCCAAGTTATCTCACCGCAGCCGGAAGGAGAAGTGGAGAACACACTAGGGATATCACACAAGTAGCTGAAATTATGAAAAGGGAAGAGCTGGAATTTGAGATTTGAATCCGGTTTCTTGGGGTTCTGGGGGGAGCATGGAATGGATAGAATAGGCAGGTACCCGGGGCGGTCATTCGTGGTTCGGATGAGCGACCCTTTTTTAAGCCGCCTCGTTCGGCGGGGGGGGGGGTTCGTTCGCAGCTGCGATCTTTCTTGTGGTGACTATCGGTGCCGGTAGCTTAGGAGTGGGGTGAAATTCTGATATGGTGCGGAGGCTGTCAGAGAACCTGGGCACCGTGAGACCCAAGATTGGTAGCCGACACTGGTACTGCAGTCTAGAAGTGAGAGAGTGTGTGAGATAGGGACGGGTGGAATGTGGAGAACGTACTCGAGTAGAGGAGTGGAGGAAGAGGAAAAAGAATGGGGGAACCTTAGATGTCACCAGGGCGCTACCGTATCCCCACCTAGCATAACAACTCACCACCAATCGGAGCCCCTATAACGCGATACGCAACTAGCCCTCTACTCGAGTAATTCTTATAAACCAAGAAACCTGGGCAATAGCAATAACACAATATATGCTCGTGTGACCTGGTTGGAGTTGGACACCAAGGCAGCGGCCCCCATACAAAGTGCCCGAGTTCAGCCCGGTCGCGTTAGTAAAACGAGGTGCCGGCACGAGTATCCCCTCCTTTGATTCTGCGGTCTTGCGCTATCCGGGGCGTTATACTGGAGAATGAAACGCGTCTGGGTTCTTGACCAAACTTCCCTGAAGTCGTAAAATCTGAACCGCTATAGCCTGTGACTTATTTCATTCCTGTGCTCCCGCACTCCTTTCTCTCCGACACCCTCCTCTCCCCCCGCGACCCTACTTCGGCACTTTCCTGTGCGCTTAACGGCTGCAAAATTCGGGATCAAACGAGGGGATTCGCCCCACCATCGCAATAATAAAAAATATAATCACATAGCAAATCGCAAATAATTATAAACCCTCCGAGCGGGGTGAGGCAGCACTGTACAGTAACACTAGAAACTTACACCACGGGTCTCGGCTTCTCCGATCAGCGGGGAGAATCGGCATTCTCACAATACCGGTAATTGTCTGTCAAGCACCCAAGTTCAGTATGTCATACACATGGTCGCGCCAATCATAGCAACCCGGTAAGGAAAAAATTTTCTCCGCGCTATTCATTCATTGGTTGAATTGTCAGATGAACCCCTACGACCGGCTTTAAGAATGGGGGGTATTTTCTTTTCTTTTTTGCACTTTACTAAGGTTTCAGAGCTCAAGGGTACCGGTAACTCGAGTACTTAGAAGTATCTACCGTACTTATATGATACCGGTACCGTAAATCCCGTCACAGATGTGACCCGCGCTAGAACTACTCGTGGCGAGATTGCCGGTGGCGGTTGTTGAACTTCACGATATTTTTCTCTCCTACGCCGCGACAACGGACTAAGACCGTGATTAGGGGGTAGACTAAGTCGAAGTTTTAACCCTTTATTTTTTTTTCTCCGTTTCTATCTTATTGAGTGTTTTCGTTAAGCGCCCGGCGGGGATACCGTTGCGGGCGAAGGAGCGGTTTAGCTGGAGAAGATAATTTTCCGGGGCGGTGTGAGTGTGGGAAGTTATGGTAGGAGTACTCGAGTGGGTTCATAGACCGGTAGCTTTGGTGTACGGAGGCACGCTTCCCGACGGTGCCGAAAGCCTACAGAGTAGTAGCGGCATGGTAACCGGCTTGTGGTGTGAGACCTTCGATAGATATTGCTTGCCTGTTAGCCCTAAGGATTCATGCGCACTCACTCACCCACTACTTCGCCCCGCCGGCTGGGCTTTTCGCGGTGGCTGTGGTGGAGTTGATGTGGGGAATTATGGGACCTGGAGTTTGTGGGTTGAGTGTTTCCGTTACCGTATTAGACTTCGACTGCACCGCACTCAGGTACTCTACCTGGGGATTGATTGGGTCGTCTTTTTCTCTTTGCTTACCGGTACTTTAATCATGCTCCTCATTTCGCTTGATTTGGGAGCTATTTCTTGAGGTTTTTTTTTCTCCCTTCCTTCCTTCCTTCCTTTGCGGCTGCACTCCTTTGATCTCGTTGGTGGCTAGGATGTGGATTTAGTGCTGTCTGGGTCGGACTCTCTTACCTTCTTTGTTTGCGTTGGTCGGGTATGTGTGCGGACATCTATCTTGAGGTGCGCGAGCAGGACGCAACTCTATTTTTCTTTTTGCCTTTCCGTTACCAGTATTTTTCCAATCCCCTCAATCTTGCTTTTTGCGGAGGCAAAGGAAGAAGAAGAAAAAAAGGTTGTCGTCGGTGGCTGCTGATGTGTGGTTTATAATATCTTTTTTTGCGGACGCATGAGACCGTATCCACCCCCGGGTAAGGGTGGGCTGGGTTGGGGAGGGAGGGGAGGGGGTGATAGTGCGGTCTCGATGGCGCGTGGTGTTGATGGGGAGTGGTGGGAAGGGCATTGTCTCGAGTTGTTGTGTTCGTACTACCAGCATGTCATGTTGTGTAAGATCTTTTCTTTTCTTTTCTTTCTTCATCTTTTTTCTTCGCTATCCTCCCTGTCTTGTTTTGCCTACGGAAAAAAGTGAGGCCGTAACAGGAACCGCAACGACCGGCCTGATTTTGATGCCCCCCGAAACATTATCGGGTTCTGGTGTCCAGGATATGGTTCCTTCGAACAGCATACAAATGCAGCGGCACAAATATACGAGGTGCAACGGCATGTCTGCCAGGCACCAGTAGTTTTGCAGAGATTGAGCCTCGCCCGGGGGAAGAGTGAGAGGAGAATAAGAAGGATAAATGGACAGTCATTAATCGAACACCTTTTTCCTCAGGTACCCGCATCGTGCAGGGTATAGTACTTGCAAATGCGACGTTTGACCCTGCCAAAACGTGGGGGAGGTGTCAATTTACCCCGACGGCTTTTTCTAGATTTCTTCATGAAGCTGCGATAGACTCCAGATACCCTACCCCTCAGTGACTTGGCCAGCATGTTAGCCAGGTATCATATCTGCATGGTTGGCCGGCGCGCTGGTTGGTGATGGTGTAGATAAGTCGGGTATGTGTAATATTATATGAGGTAAATTTCCCGCGCGCTGGTGGAATTATATTGAGGAGTTTGTCTCCCCTTACTTGCAGTCTGCAGGTCATGACCAGGGCTGCCGGCACCCCGTTGCCCTGCCCAGCGCGCTTGCCTAGGTACAATACCACATCCTACAATCAAAATCAAAACCAAGGAAGGGTGCCAGGGGCAAATACATGGCTTACTCTGCCACCCGAAACGCTAAAAGTTCAAAATCCTGAACTAAAGTCCCTATGGATCTTGCGTTTTTACAAGTGAATGAGTGATCTGAGCCGAACCTAAGATGACCCAGTATCCCACCGACATGATGCCGGGGTAAAGCCCTTCATGATGGCTCGAGAGAGGGGGGATGGAGGAACGAAAGGAAGGAAGGGGTCTCCCAGGGTTGCAGGCGTGGAGGTGGGTCGTGGGGGAAGAAATACTCGCCTCCGGGACTCGAACGGATATTTGGCATGTCATCACGGGTGCAACGCTAGGTCTATTTACCGTGATTAATATCGTAAAGTATGGTACGGTACTCGCGAAAGCACAAGCGCTGTACCATAGGAAGTCCCCTTTTTTTCAGTGGAGGGAATTTACCACTTTAACCCGCTTGGTATTCACCCCGAGTACGTCGTGCTGTGCTCCCTACCGGTGGATCAAGTTGTGGTAGAGTGGCCAATCAGACTCGCTGGGGGTTGTGAAATCGAGTGATAATTCCTCGGGAGGCGTGATTGTGCATGGGCAGAGTTTGTCCCCATGCAGTACCACATCCGCTCTTGCGGTGTTGCTATCGCCATTGTCTTACCTTGCACCCATTTTTGTATCATATCAGCACTAGCCGGCAGCAGCTTTGATCTGGCACATGGAAGAAATGCTTAACCCATTAAAGTTATATCAAGCTGGAGCTGGTGCTGCTGCTGGTGGACCGGAATCTCCTATTGGTCCGAGAGGTCTAAAGACTACATCGTGATTAGTGTTCAGAGAATTGGTTGCATCGGTCTAGCGGTCACACTAGGAGGAAAGACGAAGAATATCCCATTGCCACCCCCAGGCAGGACATTTCCAGGGTTCTATCTGGCTCGGCCGACCACAGCTCGATCAAGCTTTGACCGGTTGGTTCTAGTGGCGGCTAATTAGGAGTTATCCTCTATCCACATCGACCTATGCGCATCCGGCGATGAAACAACAGTGTTGGTTTTGCAGGCACAGTATGCGGTCGTACCACCATAGCGTAATTCTTGCAAACACATATTCCCTGGTTGCATTCAAGGAAGGGTCCAGGTCCCCATCTCGCGTTATTCTTTGAGAGTGACGACTTGCGAAAACCCTCGCAACCTTGTAGTGTGTGAGGCCCTGGGCCGTCTGAAGTACAAGTATCATAGCAAAATTTGTTGCCAGGCACGCCAAGCCTGTTTTGGCGAAGACCTGAGTTTTCCTGTTTGCTGAGAATATTTGAGTTGATCCGAGTGCTGAGTCATTTGAGTCGAAGAAAGACTGGAAAATACTATTTTCTGACCAAGTATAGCTAACTGCCGTCCGATCTAGCCTTAGCATCCCAGGCAACGAATCCCACTCTTGCGGACCGCCCAAGAGATAAAATGATTTTGTACAAAAATCTGTTACCTCCCTAGAATAATTCTAGAAAAGGGAGATTCTATTTCTCAATAGCTCCCCCATTTGCTAAATGAGGATGGTGTCCAAAGCTACCATTACCATATTTCATGAAATAGTTGTGCTGTAACTATAATACCGGCACTAGCACGGTAGAGTTTTCTCGTCCATTGGCGGCAACTAACCTTGCTAATCCCTGAACCACTTGCACTGACAAAATATTGGTGGAGTCAGGTAGGAGATCCACGATATGATCCGTTTAGCTGCTATCGTTAACCTACTGAAAATGAAAATGAAAATGAAAATGAAAATTATAAAAATAACTACACCCATGGTCTCGTGCCTTGGGCCTAGGGCCCTAAAGTAAACCATGATATCACTCCAAGACAGGCAAAGTACCACGTATGATATCCGCTTACATACGGACCCAAGCTGGTTAGCAGTCAGAAGCCCCCCACCTGCCACCATGCCTGATTATTGTTTTCTCAAAGGTGGTCAGTTTGTCGGTCCTTCAATTCCCTCAAAAAAATGTTTATCTCCTGCCGCTACCGCAGAGGTTCGGAATGGTTTTTTCTCTAACAGAGAGGTGAATTTTACAGTTAAAAGCGGGAACGTGGCCTGGGGAATTGGGCTCCAGAATAAATCAAAAAGAAAAAAAAAAAATCCAAGAGATTCCACCACTGGCTGCCATTCTGGAATCGATTATAAAGGGACGTGAAAGGGAAACAATGAGAGAGTTTCCCAGAGCCCGAACTCGGGGTTCTTGTTCTTGCGGAGAGGGTAGGCCAATAGAGATGGAAGAAGTAAAAAGTAAAAATTACGCGCTCCCCGCAAGGGGCGAAAGAACGGGCTAAGGATCCGGTCACAAGTGATTCACAGGGGGGGATAGCGGGGTCTCCACAGGATGGGAAACCTGGAAAGATTAACCCCAGTCTAGCTTCTTTTCTAGCACTCTTCCCCCACTGGGAGAACTGCACTGGAGAAAAAACGTTTGGAGGAAAGTGGGGAGGTGTGATTCTTGGTGCCCTTCTCTTCCGTACCTTCCCCCATATATTAACCCCCTCCCATCCTCCCTCCCCAAGCATCTCTCCAAGTCGTTGAAGTCACTGGTTGAAAGGGAATTCCTTGGGGATCTGATTTTCCAACAGTCTCACTTTTCCTGCTTCAACGTTCGAGCCAATTCAATTCGAGTGTCAACAATGGGTTTCCTCATCAAGAAGCCAGAGAACGAGGCTGGCAAGGCCCTGCCCGCCATTGTCATCGGTGTCTTCGTCTCCTTTGGTGGTATCCTTTTTGGGTATGCTACTCTACTCTCTTCCACAGTTTCCAACTCTCTCGGGGATGAATGAGGGGGAAGGGGATCATGGAAGGATCCTCAGTATTATCACTTGAGAGCTGACAATAAATCAGATATGATACTGGTACCATCAATGGTATCCTTGCCATGGACTACTTCCAGAACGAATTCGCTACAGGGGTGGACTCAGATGGTAAACCAGCATTGACCGCGGGCCAAACTTCGTTAATTGTCTCCATCTTATCCGCTGGTACCTTCTGCGGAGCTCTCACTGCCTCTCCCTTCGGTGACATCTTGGGTCGTCGTATGGGTCTTATCGCTTCCTGCCTGATCTTCTCCATTGGTGTTGCCTTCCAGGTTGCTTCCACCACTATCCCTCTGATGGGTATGTGACAATTTGTCTTTGTATTCTTTTCCCTTTGCTACAACCTCCCTCTTTCCCGCTCGAGTATTCCTCTTTTTTTTCTCTTCCCCCTTTCTTTAGCGCATAAGCTAATGCTTGTTTAATACCAGCCGCCGGTCGTGTTGTCGCTGGTTTTGGTGTCGGTCTAGTCTCCGCACTAGGTATGTTTCCTATCGCTGAAAACTTCCCCCGTTCGCCATCGGCTAACATAACCCCCCCTCAAAGTGCCTCTCTACCAATCCGAGTCAGCACCAAAGTGGATTCGAGGGACCATCGTCGGTTGTTACCAATTGGCTATTACCATCGGTCTCCTCCTCGCAGCTTGCGCCAACCAGGGAACCCACGCCCGCAAAGATCACAGTTCCTACCGTATCCCACTAGCCATTCAGTTCATCTGGGCTGCCATCTTGGCCGGCGGCATGCTCCTCCTCCCGGAGACCCCCCGCTACTTCGTCAAGAAGGACGACATGCAGGCTGCCGCAAAGAGTATGAGCCGTCTCCGCTCTCTCCCAGCCGACCACCCTGCCCTCGTTGAGGAGTTGAACGAGATTAAGGCTATCCACGACTACGAGATGTCATTGGGTGTCGGAAATGCTTCTTATGCAGACTGCTTCAAGTCCGACATGATCAAGAGATTGATGACCGGATGCGGACTTCAGGCCCTCCAGCAATTGACGGGTATCAACTTCATCTTCTATTACGGAACCCAATTCTTCAAGAACACTGGTATCGAGAACGCTTTCCTCATCGGTCTCATCACTAACTTGGTCAATGTCATCTCCACTTTCCCCGGTCTTTGGATGGTTGAGAAGATGGGTCGTCGCAATCTGCTTCTCTTCGGTGCCGTTGGTATGTGTCTCTGCCAATTCATTGTCGCAATAGTGGGCCTCACTACTTCCGACCACGCCGACGCCGCCAACAAGGTCCTCATCGCGTTCGTCTGCTTCTACATCTTCTTCTTCGCCTGCTCCTGGGGTCCCTGCACCTGGGTCGTTACCGGTGAGATCTATCCTCTTAAGGTCCGTGCCAAATGTCTTTCCATTTCCACCGCAACCAACTGGCTTCTCAACTGGGCTATCGGTTATTCAACCCCTTACCTCACCGATAAAGGCAGCGCCAACCTCGGACTTAACATCTTCTTCCTCTGGGGTGGATGCTGCTTCATCGCCACTGCTTTCGTCTACTTCTTCATCTACGAGACCAAAGGACTCTCTCTCGAGGACGTTGACCAGCTCTACATGACTGTCGACAAGGCATGGCGCTCTCAGGGATTCATTCCATCAATTTCTTACAGCCACGAAAAAATGCATGCCACCGGACACGGCCCTGATGGAAAGCCCTCCGGCCTTTCCCACAGTGAAGGTGGTCACGGCGATGTTTAAAGAATCATAAATTTTCGTTCTTGTTGCTTTTTATCTAGCTCCTCCTTATCTAGTTTCTTTTTTCGTATGTTTTTTTTTTGTTTCCCCGCTTAATCTCTGAGCAAACGAGTATGTTCCGTGGAGAACGTGCCCCTCGGAGGATGGGGGAAGATATGTATTTCCTGTTGTTTACTCTCTCTCGCTCTGCGCTACGATTGTCGGAGGTGTAAAATGATATAAGTTAACGCCAACGGATAAAAAATGTAATTATGCTTAGATCAAATATACCCTTTCGAACCAGGGATCGCCTTCCCCCGTCCGAACAGAGTGGAATAAAAACGAAACCGGGAGAAAAAAAACTGAAAGAGCTGGCATCACGGCAAGTTAGACAACAACAACAAACCGGAATGGGGAGAGAGAGAGAGAGAGACAAAAACTGCTTCTCTCCTCCGTCGTTACACCAACCTCCCACCGCAGACAACGCTCCATTTCCCATTTCCGCCACCCGCCCCGTCGATCATTACACGTGAGACACACCAAATACGGTAAGCAACCAAGCAAGGGATTCACGTGGGATCACTCGGGAGACGGCATATCTCAGCACGCACCCAGCCGAAACCCGGAAACCCCATTCGTGGAGACCATGTATGGGGCGATAATATGATACCGGTATTATACTTGCACCTTCGGTCTAAAACACTGCAGCGGGCTTCGACCTAGATTTGTTCACTGCCCGTTTTTCTTTTTTTTTTTCGCGTTACCAGCATGTTTTGTTAGTCCTAGAAATGCGGTACGTGACCCTTTCAGAACTATTATGCAGTATTTTATTTATTTTATTTTTCTATTCTAAGCGGCGCTGCCTTTTTTTTTCTTTTTTTCTTCATATAACGGTTAGGGGGTGGGGGGGGGAAGAAGGGGAGTGGACGAGGGTGATAATTCAAACCATTTACCGTATCATCGCTCGGAAGGGAGGGAGGCTCATTAAAAACCGGAAAAAGGGATCATCCAGATACCCTACTGCTCGAGCAAAGGAAAAGGATGAGACCGCATCAAGAATTGAAAACTGAAGGTCTCTTGGAGGAGATGGCGACTAGAGTGCCGGTACGGTAGTTACCAAGTATACATCCCAAGAACGCTACAACGACAAATCGAAGGCGTAAATCTGAATCGGAAACAGCCCAATTTTATACGCGTTCGTTGCGATAATGCGAACTCCTAGACAAAGTGACCAACTCCAACTCTGCCGCACTGGTAGATTCCGATTTTTAACGACCCCCCCCCCCAGTCATATCATATGCTAAATACCGGTACTCGAGGAACGGGAACAGAATGCGCCTCGTAATCGTAATATGCACGGAATAGATGGAAGAGCGGTAGAATACTCTCAGGAGGCTCCGCGCTCCGTGTTCAGGCAAGGGGGTAACTTACCGGTGGGGTAATTTCTGCTCCGGAAAGTATACCGGTAATGAGGTGTTCACTTCTGGACCGCTGCAGAGCGCTGCGAGGTAAGTTACCGTCAGATAATCAAAAAAAGAAAAGAAAAGAAGGAAAACTACGCTCCTTGTATTTTATCGGAGAACTACGCTGTAAGATTAGGATAAGGTGATGAGTTAGCGGAGAGTGGAGTTAAGTTACACCCGGTACTGAACTGCGCGCTCCCGATTCGACCGCAGGTGGGAATAAGCATTTGATGAAGCCCGTGTCATCCTAGCTTAGACACCGCACCGGTCTTTGCTGGGTTGGACTATGGTAAGCCTCTCCTGCGCTGCTATTGTGCGAATGTAGGGCATGAATTGATAGCGCTGTACTGTACTGTACTCGAGTAGGGTAGTCGATGGTCCGTGACAAAATAACGAAATAAACCACCCACAGAACTTCCAACACAAAAAAACTACAAACTCCGCTAGATCCGAGTGACATCATGGCGGGCATGCTGAGATGGGTGCTTTTATTTTGTGGGCCAATGTCTCTCTTGCCAAAGTGGCTGATTGCGGAGAAATTTTTTATTCAAGCAGGCACCGCATACCTCGGCGCAACACCCGCTGTGAGTGTTTTTATTAATGCTGTGCCACTAAGTAGCTATCTACCCGGCGTGGAGGTCAGGGGTAGGAACTCTGCAGTGGTATAGTGTATAGACTAGAATCCTAGTAGCAGTTCCATACTCCAGAAGCATGACTCTAAGAACTTATATTTCCTCTCGTATAAGTTAATGACTTCCAGGAAAAGAAACTAATGTATAAGGTGCCGGGCCTCTTCTTTGTGGTATCTCTCTGGTTCTTTTCATGCAATGGAATATTGGGGTTTCAGGCAGATTGGTTGTGCCTCACCATTAACTCTTGGTCAAGATCTACGCTGAACCTTTGCTCCACGCCGCCAGCCTTTCCCTGACTATCGTAACCTTGAGGCTTTTTATTTCGTCCGAGTGAGAAAAAGGAAAGGGGTCGAAGGGCTTTGCCTCGGAAGTAAAACAAGCCGACCGGACACTGTTGGTTGAGTGGTACTCTCTACTAGTAGAATAGTTGGTTAAAAAAACGCAGTATCATAAAAACATTTTATATTCAAGGATAAGTCCAGGGTCCCTATAAATCCGTATACTCATGGGTGAATTTCGACACGTTCGTTTCTCCGGGATTGGAGATGGTAACCCACAGAGCACCCCCCCCCCCCCAGCGGCCCACCAGGACCTGTGAGATTCTGCATCGACCCGCTCTTCCCTCTTTTCCCCGGTAGCTGCAACTTCTATCACCACTCTAAATCACTCACATGCCATTACAGGCATCGGTATGATGCACCGAGAAGCGCACCCTGGTGGACATGCTTACAAAAACATGACTGTTGGATCTCGGTCTCCCAACGGCATGCAAAAACTAACTTGCGGACCCTCGAGGGCCCGCAGGGTATTCCTGGGTGATTCCCATTGCTATAACAATATAATCCCATTACATGTGTGCTCCACAAAGGTGGGGAATAACCCTTCAGAGACTTTCAATTACGAGCGATACATCTGAAGTGATTATGGAGTGAAGCAATTCCTCACCTCCTGCTCCAAAAGGCCATTGATATGATCACTGTTGGGGGGGCCAAGAGATGACCATTGGTAAGAGGTGTGGAATAACCAAATGCATTTGATTTTATGTCGCGCTACGCCAAACCTACAGAGCGAAGGGGACAAGCGATTCCCGCGAGCAAATATCTCGAATCGCACAACCCTAACCCCCCACGAGCCTAGCTTACTCCAGGATATTGAAAAAGATGTTTCTCGAGCCCGGCCTGAGCTTCGGGGTCCTAGCAGCGTATGGTGCAAGCCCGGGTGCTAACCGCACCGAGAGACATGGACATTGTGGTGACTACCGGCCGGTACTAGAAGAAACCACTGCACTAGGGCAAGCCGAGGTTGTTATGTCCCGAGCACTGGAGGGGTGTTCGGACTGAGGTTTGTTCGCAAATCACTTTGATAATAAAGGACGAGAAGCCACACAAGAGTTGAAACAAGTACGAATAGGGAGAGAGGGATGCAAGAACTTACCAGAAAAATTGTCAACAGAACTAGGGAAAATTGATAAACCTACCGACAAACAAAAAAAATCCGGACCAGGCGAGTGATTAAACATGACACTTCGAAAACTGAGCCCGATCGAGCTTCACCTACGGGCAGTAAGCTGTTCTACCCGATTACCCATGCAAGCCGGGCCGGCTCAAGCCACACAGGTACAGCTCTCCCCGAACCGGCTCGTGCCAAACACCAAAGGGGGAACAACCCAACAACATAGGATATGATGTCGCTGAAGTGAGTCACATCCTATCTGGTGCTCTCGTTCCCCCACTTTCCTATTCTTACCCCTCCCTGTGGTAATCTGCGAGAATTTTTGCAGCAAATAGATCACGGGTACACTGGAATAAACCGATTAACGATAACCACCGCTTTTCGGAGGATATAGGATTTTCATGAATACGCTTGCGAATACCTCGCAAGCGCTCAACCGTTGAAATGCCTCTTCATGTATGCCCTGCAGCACAGCATGACAGGCAATTCTCCCAAGTTTAATAAACATGCTTGAAGTATTCACGAGATATCACTCGTGAGAAACGTTTGAACTGATGACCAGAAACCTGATTTTTTGGCGGACGCGTGAGCGAGAGTATACGCACACATCTAGAGACGGGAGGGGAGAGGAAAGGGAGAAGAGAAGAGAAAGATGAATCAGAGAGGCTAGCTCATCTGATACAAAACACCCGAAAGGTCCTCAACCCGGAAAAGCAACTTCCCTTTTTTTTTTTGAACGGCGACGAAAGCTCTGCTCCGGTGAATCAACAGAGAGCTATGCGATACAGGCTAAGGAAGACTTAGAACCAGTGCAACGGGATAGGGAAGGGAGGATAGCCACCTCCACCAACAAGAACCGAAGCCTTTTTTTGGGGATGGTGCTGGCAGTAAGGACTGTTGGAATCCCCTATGAAGCATGATGGTGTAGGTATGGGGCATACAGATTTGAGGTGTGCCGTGATTAGGCACACGGTGATGGATCGTTGTTCCAACATATCGTGCCGGTAGGCATTGCGTTTTGGTATTGGTTTTGCTTCACCCCCACCCCCATCAGGAACTGGTGGTGGGCTAGTTAGTTGTTTTATGTTACGCCATTTAGCATGGAGTATTGATTCGTCCGGGGTCACGACGGCATGTCCGAAGTGATTGTGGAGTGTTCGAGACGGCGGTAAATTTGTTGTTTGCTTTCTAGGAGTTTCAACTGAGTCCCTGGCATTGCGGGAAGCGTTCCGTTCACGGGCTTCCGCTCGGTTTCCCTAGACGTTCGTCGGGAGATATACATATTTCATAGTCTATCCTCAGCCCGAATTTTGATTGATTATTTGGTCGGTAGTCATCTCGCGTCCAGCTATGTTTGGCCCCTATAGGGTTCTTTAAGGGTCGTTATTGGCCACATTCAAGGTTTTTACTTTCAGAATGTTTGACCAAGGTTCGAAGAGGCGAGGAATCCCACAATATATTCCAATAAATTCCCGACTCTGTGATAACCCTTGTGTGAATACCCCCAAATATTTCCCTTATGCTACTGACGACCACCCCACTCTAAATAGCGACCCTCAACGCCGCATATAGGTCCCCCTCACTCCGCCCATATACGATCTCCCTCAGCGTGTGGTATGATCATCAGTCATAAACGAAGGGTGTCCCGGGATGTCAGTTACTTTATCTGCGTAATACCTCTGCGTTTGGAGGTGGAACGTGTACTCCGGGAGCATCTGTTAGAGTTCGGATATAAACTCGAAGATGTAATGATTAAGCTAGGTACGAAGAGGGTTGCGAATGGCAACTAATAAGTGCTGAGGACACACCAGAGCCAGTTCAACAGTGAATGTTTTGGAAATTCGAAGGAGAATTCGGTTTGCTGGGATTCGGAGGGACATGGTGGTTATGGGTTGCAGGTTGTCAGGGGCTAGGTGGGGGAGTAGTTGACATGTCTGAGAAGATTGAGACTATCTTAACCTAAGACAAAGATGCTGGAACGTGCCTGGCTGCTCCTGGATCTGTGACGTGTCCCTGCGGTTTGCCGGTCACTTCTTGTCTCTCGTTGGCACGAGGGGCAACTTGTTGATACGGGAGTTCCTCAAAGCATTCTAATGTCTTACTTCTCCCTCCGTTCGTTTCCCACTAGATTCCTAGCCAACACTGCAGAATATTGCGGTGCCTGCCCCTGATTACCATGGGTATTCTCCTTATTCCTGCTATGCTTCTTCACTTTTCGTCTGGTGTTTTGTAAATGGCGAAGTCCGGGGAAGTCCGTGGAATGCGAGCTTAGAGTTCTCTCTTGCGCTGTGCATAAATGGCTAGCGTATTTCCTTGCTCTCGTACCACGTCTGAGTAAAAACTTAACAGAGCATTGCCTTGTCTATCTACTGCCACTGGGGATATTCTGGTGTGTATGAACTTGAAGTCGTACTTGAACGCCGCCTTGGGTCATTGGGGGGGAATATAGATCTTGAACCAATCTACCAGAAAAAGTTGGTAAATTATTCTAAGCATGAGAGACACTCACAGCTGCTCCGGAAACAACCTGTTCATATGATCCCCATTCCATCGTACTTGGCTCTTTATAAAGTGCGAGAACGCTCCGGCAGCAAGACAGGTATTAATTAATGCCAAGATCCCGAATACTTATAAATTGCCTACCAGTAGCAAAACCCCCCGAGTACGATACCTGGGTTTCCCCTCTTCTAAGCCACCCTAACCCAATAAACCAACCCGACCCAATGAGGTGCCCAGGGAGCACCAACACACGGTAACTCCTAACACATTGAAAGGATTTCCGCCGGTTTAGGATTGACGCAGTTCCTACCACTGGAGTAGGGGTTCCGAGAGTAATTTAAGTACCACAATCAAGCCTCCGCGCCAAGGACGAGCACCCTTCTTGAAAAAGAGCAGCATGCACCAATTCTTGGCTCGGAAACAGGAGTATCAGGGCCCGTTGGAAATTTATCCATGTATTCACGTTACTACTTGGAGAATTAGATGGTCTCTGCAGATCTCGGCAGATATGGGGTGTGCACTCCCGATGCAGGTCTTCCTGCAAAGTGTCGGGTATCAATTGAGCCTATATAGCCTTATGAAAGTGAATTACCCCGAACGTAGTAACAAGACCCGCATCACGATTCCGAATTTCATTCTCACTAGTGTAATCACCACTATGGGGAATGATATTGAGCCAACTCTCCTGAGGTAGAACTTCCCTAACGAATGTATTTAGCATAAGGCGTTCTGTCAGGAACATCGCACCCGAGCAGAAAAGCTATTCCCTTTCTCAGGAGGCTTATGATGATAGGGAGGGAAATGCATTCGATAGCAGCATATGGGATGTTTTGCAGGCTTGAGGGGAGCACTAACCCATCATACACCGCCTTACCTTGGTGCACCAAGCAAACTGAAATTGACGGTTGTCTTATCGCGGTCATTGCTTCATCCGAGACTACCTCCCGGATTTTCCCCTACGAAATCCCTAGGGTATTTCCACTTAGCCACCAATACTGTACTCGTATCGCACCAACGAACGATCCCTCTAAGCATTGATAACGAGAAGGGCGTTTACCAGCACTTTGATACAATATTATACCAGTATCCTTTATTAACCACCCCTCACACCGGTTAAGATATTTGAAGCAAACCCACCTCAGCGCATAGTGATCTGGCGTCTCGGGATATGGTTCTACAGGTGTCCACCTTCACTTTCGGAGTCATTCTTATAGCTTCCAGAATGACTTCTGTAACCGGGCTATTAGCTATGCTTTGTATTAAAGCCCCCATCAAAATTACTTCCCACGCCCCGGCTCCGGACAGGTGTGTTGGAAATAAGCATTCCGCTTTGCTTAGAAAATATATCGGGGACACATAACCTATCCCCTGCTGCCAAAATCGAAGGGAAGCCAGAGATCCGAACCAGCTGCATTGTGCCGGTACGGCAGTCCCATCGAAGCTGTTGGCTGACGTGAGTACAGTACTCGAGTACTGTACAGTGCGTGAGAATCCAAGGCCGGGAGGAAATTCCGCTTATCGCAACAAACCCTATATAAAATCATCTCATGTTAGGTTCTAATTATGACTTCTAACTGGTATTATCCTGTTGAGATATCATTTTTGGCAGATAGCGCCTACCGTTGCCCTCCCCCTTATCTCGTGCTTCCTCGTTTAGCTGATAACCCGGACAACGGTTCTCTTTGCCAAATTTCAGCAGATAAACGTCCAAAAATAATTATTCATCCAAAATCTCGTCAACCCACTCTACCCGTACCCCATTGATTCGAGGACCAAATAGCACAGGCGCTGGTACGTGTTGGAGCCGGAATATTTTCATTCTAGCACTTTCACTCTCCACTCGAGTATCCTGGCTTTCCCCGGATTCCACGATTTTAGTCCCGCGTATGTAGGGCTTGTCACCCCGCATCTCACTCCGCCATCAGCTTAACCGAGCCGATAAGAAGCTCCTCAACAACAGACATGTCTGTCCTACCAAAAGCAACCAGCAGAAAGCCAACAGAGAACAATACAAAACAGTGGTATAATATTATGATGCCTACCGTATCCAAGCTCAATACCCTCCCTACATCACATACCGGTACTGTACGAGTACTGTACCTTCGACATTTTCTTATCCCACGAGCAAAGTAATGGCAGGAAAGGGTGTCCCGAGCGAGAGGATTGATTTTCAGCCAAATGGTGTGACGACATCGTATCGCGCAGGGTCAAAAGCCAAGGAAATGAAAAGAACACGATAATTAAAAAAGATCAATCCGCATGCCACGCTCCAACACTTTCTAACGGATATAAAGGCCCCCATCTCTGCCTTTTTTCTCTCGAGATTGTGCCATGCTCTATGCCTTCAACGGAGAACAGATACCGGTACGGCACAGTAACGAGGTCACCTTACGTAACCCTCCAAACCCGAGTCATTCTCGCGGCGCCCGGAGGGAAAGAATCTACCTCGGAACAAGACTGGCTATTTCAATACGATACCATTATCTACTGTTGATTTGCCACCGTAGAGGGATGGGGGGGGGATGGACCGGGGAACGGGTTTTTTGTTGGGGGCATGAGGGAAAGGGTGGATGGGTGAAGGAAACGCATGCTCCCACAGTTGCTGAATTGCTCGCTGTCTGCTCCCTGTAGGTTATTCCGGTAATGACAAAAGATGAATTAACAAACATAGCCGCTGCTGGTGTGATGGGCGCGGAGGTCCGGCAAATGAGTGATAAGGAGAGAGGGAGAGGCATTATCAGTTGGTGTTGGGATGAATACTATACAGTACCGGTACCAGGTATGCAGCTTCGAAATGTGGGAGCGCTGGGGACGGGGGAAGCGACATTACTGACCGCTCTCTAGATTAACGGATCCGGAACACCTGCACATGACCTGTGCTACGCACCCTGGCGGGAACGAAAGGACAAAACTCAAGATACCCCTCATTTGTTTTGCTTTATTCTGTTCCAGTACCTTCTTCCTTCTTCCTTTCTTATTGCTTTCCTCCTCTTTTCCTCCTCTCCTCCCTTCTTCTCACCCCACCACCGTGAGTGACCCTATTCACAACTACGACTACATACCAACCCTCTCTTTACCGCGTCCGTACCAGAATCGACGGGACCGGCTAACATTGTGTCCTGCATCCAGCTCCCAACGTCCTGGCCCTGATCTTTCCAACCCCGGTCTATTTCCTCCCTTCAAAGGTATGCCCTTCACTCCATCCACTGCTCCCTTTCCCTGTCCCCCCCGTGAAATCCAGAAGCTAGCTTCGATTCCCGCTAAAAAAAAAAGGACACCGACCAGAATCATGTCGGCAGCGGCAGCAGCAGCACCGGGCCGTTCTGTTGGCCGCGGCGGCAAATCGGGCATCTTGCACCATCCCATTACTCGCAGTGCACTTCCGTTCCTGAACGGTGGAGCAGCAGGAATGATTGCAACAAGTGTTATCCAACCAGTGGACATGGTCAAGGTGTGTTTTTCTCGCCCCCCCCCCCGCGAAGGCTTGTTTGTTTGCGGAAGAGTGGAACTTCTCATGGGCATTAGCTCTTTAGTCCATCTAGCTCCTGCTCAGAGACAACCCCAATCCTATGCCAATTCTCAATTCGCATAAACCCCGAATTCTCAATATCGGGAAATGACCAAATGAACCTTTTCTGACATAAAATTCCCCAGGTCCGTATTCAATTGGCCGGTGAAGGTGTTGGCAAGGGTGCCATTCGGCCCTCCGCTTTCAAAGTAGCCGGTGACATAATAAAACAAGGAAAATTCCTTGATCTCTACAGCGGTCTCTCCGCCGGTCTGCTCCGTCAAGCAGTCTATACCACAGCCCGAATGGGCTTCTTCACAACGTTTATGAACAAAATCACCGCCAATGCCAAGACTCAGGGCCGCCCCGTAACATTCGGCGAGAGAACACTGGCAGCATTATCCGCTGGTGGATTAGGCGCGGTCTTGGGTAATCCGGCAGATTTGACGCTTATTAGAATGCAATCTGATGGACTGAGACCCCTGGCGGAGAGAAAGAATTACACTAGCGTTGTGAACGCCCTCAGAAGGATTGCAGGTGAGGAAGGCGTTACCGCGCTATGGAATGGTTGCTTGCCCACGGTTGCACGAGCTATGGCACTCAATTTTGGTCAATTAGCCTTCTATTCGGAAAGCAAAGCCCGATTTGCAAAGATTGAGGCATTTGATAGTGTCCTCGGGAAGGGGAAGAATGCAGAGGTCGGAAGAGGAATTGCGGCCAGTGCGGTTGCGGGCTTCTTCGCCAGTTTTTTCAGCCTGCCGTTTGACTTCGTATGTCTCGGATCCATTGACGATACCAAATAATAGGGGGCTAACAGATGGCAATGGGGTAGGTTAAAACTAGATTGCAAAAGCAAACCAAGGGTCCTGATGGAAAGCTCCCGTATAAGGGAAGCTTAGACTGCGCCATGAAAGTTGCCAAGGAGGAGGGACTGTTGAGATTTTACAGAGGTTTCGGAACGTAAGCCCTACTGATTGCACCATATTTCCGACCAGAATCTGACTATTGATAGATACTATGTCCGCATCGCACCGCACGCAATGCTGACTGTTCTGTTCGCGGATTGGTTCTTGAAGTTGACAGGATAGATTTCCGGGTAACTGGAGGAAGGTTAAAGGAGGGGGGGTTCTCGTCGGTTTTTGCGGCTATTAATGGCCCCCATGGCGTATCGCTCGTTTCCCATACCCTTATCATAGGCAAATGGCCTCAAGGTACACGAATGGATTCAATGGATTCAATGGATTATGGTTGGATTTTCCTGTTATGAAAGGAAAGGGACGGATGCTTTTACTTTGTAGGTAGTGTCTTCGAAGATGAAAATATCATTTACGAAGGGTTCCTTTATTCCACAACAAATTCCCACTTTTTGAATCGATCCATGGTGCTGGCACTGCCTGAGCCGCGTTTTGTTTTCAGTCTGCCATCCGTGCAGGGCACTACACGTGTTTCAGGAAGATAGGGCCCTAAAATCCATTCTGGCTCGTCGTTTGGGCCCCTTATCGTCCCTCGCAGTAACCCACAACCCTCTCCTCGGAGCCATGACGTAAAATCCACGTGACCCTCGTCATGGGGGCAAACTCGTATCCTAATCTGTGCTTAAACACCCTAGCTTCACTCCTCGTCTCCTGGGTTGCCCTAATTTCCTCACATTTTTCCAAACCCGTGCTCTCTTGTTCCCCCCCTCTTTCCCCTCCTCCACTGCCACCCGCAAATCCAACTCCACATCTCTTCCACACAGCAAACATTCCTGTACGTGTCATACCTGTACAATCCCCGAGAGCAAACATACTAACGAGACACAAGAGATACAGATTATCCGAGAACAAGATGAGCAACCGAATAATCGACCTCGGCCAGATGGCCCCAGAGCTATTCCAGCCCGCCCCGCCCAAGAGAGGCCGTAAACCTCGCGCCGCGAAGTCTACACCTTCCGCCGCCGCCGCTACCACCACTACTTCTACCGCGTCCGCGGCACTGGACCCAGCCACCGCCCCCCCGGCTCCCGTTCCTGCCGCTCCCCACCCCGCAATCGATAGGACCCTCGTCCCAATCTCCACAAACGTCTACCTCGACCCCTCCACCCACACCGACGAGCAAGAACCGGCAGATCCGGACCTCCCCTTCCTATCGATCTCCCTCCCCGGCGAGTCCACGGATTCGGTACCGGTCTATGACTCCTGTGATGAGCTCCGCCGCAAGATCCGTGCCTTCTTTCGCAACCCGAAGTACTCCAAGGTTACGCAGAAGAAGTTTCGCGAGGCGATTGGCGACGTGAACGCCAATACCTACAGGAGGTTCATGGAGAAGAAGGGCGAGACCGCGGGTGCGGAGTGCGGCATGTTTTACGGGAGCTATGTTTTCTTCGAGAAGATGAGGATTTGGGAGGGGAAAGCAAAGGGCATTCGCAGGGTCAGAAGCGAGATTGAGTATGCCCCTTTTCTCTTCCTTTCTGGATTGGCTCCGGGGGTTATGTTTGCTAATGATAATTGGATAGATTCCCGCATGGAAGACCTATGATCGACGACAACCGCCGTGGAGTCTGGGTCATTGGCAGAGCTCCCGCAAAGAGAGGTGGGGGTAGGAGAAAGGGGTGGTGTTGAAAACTTTCATCGTGTCTCACTCTGGTTTCCTCCTCTCTTCTATTTCGCTTTTCACTCCTCTCTACCCTCTCCCCTCAGGAAAGGCCGGTCGACGGTACTGTATATTTCCTAACCAAAAAATTTCGTGGGTCTCGTTTTGTTTTATCTTCCGGTGATTTTCCTGGGTGGCTTTCGTGATTTTGCAATTGTATTCCTATCCTATCTTATCACATGTAATTGAAGTGCGGGGTTGTGACCGGGACATGCAGTTTGTGGTGCGCTTGTCTGACGGCAAGTGTTGTGAATTCGATGTTTGCTATCATTGAACAAGTTGTGCTACCGTTTGTCGGGGTGGCGGTATGATACTACGTTCGAGTATTGGCGCTTTGCGCACTTGTACAGTACAGTGCTGTTGTCTCGGTTGGTTAGCTTAGTGTCTGAGAAATCAAAACTTTTTTAGTTGACCCACGACACACTGGGTATGTTCCATCACGAGGACAGCATTCACTCGTAACGACTAGTTGTGCTGCAGGGTTTGTAAAGGGCCCCCAGGCTAAGTGAAGCATCTCTGGCAGACTGAACCAGTGCAATCCCATTGCAAGAATCGCCAAGGAGTTTGGCTACGCCCTTAGCTCGCCACAGTATATACCGTTTATAGGGTATGTGTTTGCTTGCCCGCTCGTTCGGGAGCGTGGGAGATGACTAGGCAACGGTGTGATATTCGTCTACACCCCTATGAAGGATACCGACTCGTCTGGCTTCCTTCTCTCCCCCTCTTTATCCTCGAATTCTCAGCACTAGCGGCCCTTTTTGCCTGGGCGTTCAGAGTTTGACCGGCAGACCCGGATATCTTGCGGGGGGTAATGTAAAACGGTACCAGTTGTGATGAAAGTGGTGGAATACCGGAATTCCGCATTCCAAATTACCCTAGCTCAGGAGGAGAAGTGCGATGGGGATAACATGTTTTCCCGAAAGATAGTCCAGTATTATCATATATAAAATGCACTTGTACGTGACATCCCGAAGAACCACCGCACAGAGAAAACGCCACGGGAAAATTTACTAGCCTGACTGAAATTCCCTTCCGATAAGGGAAAGAATTCCTGCCATCATGAGAAGAAAAAAAGGAAAAGAAAAGAAAAAAAAGGAAGGGGGTTATTAAATCGGCAGTTTGTGTTTTTTTCAGGATGGTGTTGTCCGGTTGTGGTATCATGGGGTAGCTTACAGGTACCATACGAGCGTTAAGTTACCTGTCTGTTCACACAAGCGCACGGGATACAGTAGACTATCGTACCGGTAGGGTTCTCAAAAATCCGCATAACGGCAATTGCTTTTGGATAACATCGTCACTTCGCAAAGGGTTATGGCCGAGGTTTTAATGTCTCTGGGGTTTTCTTTGGGTGCGTTCACGAGTAATCACTCGTTATGGTGTATATTCTGCATTTATTATAGGAATGGAATTTGGGGCGTGCATTGTGTGGGTTGTGATGCCTTCGGATAACGTCTGTGATACTTGAGATTTATTTATTTTTGTAACGGAAAGAGTGAGGATGAATGAGCGGATATGTGTAGAAGAAGAAGAAGAGAACGATACCGCTAGACGAGAGCTTGTTTATTATTATCATCTCATGTACACTCATCGCTGAAGCACTAGCGGACTGGCCCAAAGAGGAATTATGATACTATGTTGCAGACTCGTTGTCCGCCTTCGGGAAAGGTTTGGGTGATGTCGGTGTGGAGACCCGTTAGTTGTCCTAAAGAAGCGTATGGCATCACGCACTGGTATTCTAATACTAGACAGTGTGCATCCGGGAATTGCAGTTCCTATGACAAAATACGAGGAAGAAAAAGGTTTCTTTCTTCTTCTTCTTTGCTTCCACTTTCTATCCTGCTCCCTCGCCTATCGCGGACCTCTCCTCCATGGTATGATATCATAGCGGGCATGGTCCGGAGTCGGACCCTATCATACCACCCCGTAGCAGGTCTGATTTCCGCTAAAACCTTATTGAGGAAGGCTAGGGTATTCGGTTCCAGTTCCAATAGGGCAGGTGGGGGTTTTTTTTGATTCCCCTGACCTAGAGATTGCCATGCCGATAATACGACAACTCATTGTTGAGCAGGAATTGAACACCTGCGCTCCTGCGAGTTGCAAAGGGGTAAATTGGCTCTTGACATCTTACTTGACCTACTGCCCCCAGCTGCGCTTCATGGGGTGTTTTTCTGGGGACGGATGATTACCATCGCACAATATACTTTCAGTATTCGTGGTGTGGTAAGCTTGTTCATGGAATTGCGTCTCACTTTTGAGTTTGCTGTTGACTTAACTGTATTTGATGACTAACTTACCACCCGCGATACATGTTTTTTTTAGTTTTTGAACACTTCTGTTTCCACGTTGGCGCGGTAATCGTGCATTTCGCTCCATTTCGTGCGTCGGGCCACCCCTCGAGGAAAACCGGTCCTCAGGCACCAGAGTATCATACCCATCACTTATTCAGGCGCGTCTTTCTAGCCCTCCAGGGATCTCTGCACTAGCTACTCGCGGGGTTTGGATAGGAGTTCTATTTCTCCCACTCGGTGCCCATCCGCCATCCCTAGCGATTGCAATGTTTTTCCTCTTCCTCCCCAGTTTCTCAATGACCTTTTGCTTTTCCACTGTATTCCACCTGTAACTCGGATTGCAGGCCGATCACAACCGCTCACTCGTGAATGCACCTGGACAAGAGGGGGTACAGTACACACTGGCTGCTCGAATTCGGGCGTTGTCGTCGGGTGACGAACGATGGCATATTTGACCCCGAAATTACGATACTACCTTGTCCGGACACCTGCTTGGGGGGGGGGGGACACGTACAGAATGTGGCCCCTTCTGTAATTGCAAGAGCATTCGTAGTGGCTAAGTCAGCACAATAACACCACCAAGCGTTCCCGAGGCAAAGCCAGCCAGCCAGATCCAACCCCTCTGCTCCAGGATTTACACTTTCCTTCTCTTCGCTCAGATACTGTAGGAAATCCCCTTCTGGGACCAGGCCACAACGGAACATCGCCACGACCCGCGGCGGAACCATGGACATTGCGCATTCCCGGGACTACCCTACGATACCGGTACCGTACACCGTGCAGGTTTGGGGGGAGCGGTGACTTCCGCTGCGCTGATCCTTGCCCGGCAGCGAACCAATGAACCGATTCTGGGAGTGGGAATACCAACTGATAAGCTTGAATACGGCACCCTTACGTACCGACATGCGGCGACGATTTTGGTTCTAGAAATCATGTCTTGTACCGACCGAGTGGAAATACCGGTACCGGTGCTCGCACAGTACTCGAGTATACTGTATGCATGGCAACGTATTATACCATCCCTCCTTGCATAGTTTTTTTCTTTTCCATTCCACGGTATGACACCCCCTGACAGCACGGTACAGTACAGTACGGTATCATACAGGGGACAAAAAAACAGGCCGACTACCGTAGACAAGTGGGGAGAATTCACCATCAAACGCAGCACAAAATCAACCCATCAGATGTGTCGGATCTTACTAACCGGTATTCGTAATCCTCTTATATAATCCATCAAAACTGAATTGGTCGTGAGCCGCCGGGCTGGTCGGAGACAGTGAGGGCATAACCACTTGGGATGGGATCAAACGTCGATGCATCTCAGGAGCAAGCAATAAATAACCTCTACTCGAGTACCATGACATTCGACCATGTCCTAAAAAAATAAAAAAAAAATAAAAAAAAAAAGACAGGACAAACAGCGCTAATCTCCAGGGATCGTACAGTAGTAACCTGGGTAAAGGGTAATTGGGAGTTTTTTTCTCTTGGCGTCGGCTCGTTGTTCCCGTTGCGAGCCTTTAATCTCACTCCATGCACGGTAGTTGGGGCCGGACGGGTGGGTACGAGCACGGCACTGTACGAGCACAGTATTCGTACTTCTGGGGGCGAATACCGGTACCCGTCAAGTGCCTCTTTGAAAGAGGCAGAGTGCCACATTTCATCTCGTAAGGTTCGGATTAGCGTTAGGGAGGATCTGCTCGATTGCTTTTGCTATGATACCTAATCGATTAAGGTGTGGCGAGTTGGGGGTCATTCTTTTTTTGCCCTCTGGTTGGTTAGGCTACTCTTGGCTCTTAGGTTCCAACCCACCTTTATCATATGGGGGGGGGGGATGCGGTGGTCTATTAAAATCCTTAGGGCTGTCAATGTGCTCTTTTGCCCACTATAGCCGGAATTGATATTTGTCATCCTCGCATATGCTTGCTATGTGTATGAAAGGGTCGAGATGGTACCGCGCTCGAATACAATGCAGTACCGGTGCTGCCATGTGAGGGAAGAACGGATAACGTGAGGGCAGCCTGCGGTCTTGGGAGATCGCTCCCAGGAGATGAGGGAGTGGAAATACGGTACGGCATGACAGTGTAAGGTTCTACCACAGTTTCCCCTATTTCGGGGGTATGACCGTATAATCACCAAAAGACATTTTAAAATTATTTACTAAATTGAGCGCTAACTTTTCCTTGTACAAGTAGCAACCAGAACTCTTCAGGTGATACCGCACCAACTCCTTCTCAAGACAACACAACACGGGGGGGGGGGCACAGTCACGAAGATCACTCACAAAAAAATCAAATAAGATTCTATCCAAGAGCACGAAATCACGAGAGCCATACCGTACCTGTAATAAAAAGGGGATCTCGCATTGAAACTCGCGACACATTCAAAGTGATGCGGTACGAGTACTAGTACGGGGAGACCGTACTTGCACCGGACCGTGCATCTCTCCGGGAGAATAGCGGAGTTGGTATACCGGTAATACGGTAGGGGTGAGCATCCTGTACGAGTGAAAACCCAGGTGCTCGATCCAGCAATAACCTCAAAGGATCGTGGTCTGTCTCAGATCGGACACATTTTTCCTTCTCGGAGACGGGAGGATGCACAGCAAATTTGGGTTCGGTTAAGCGTTCCCCCATCTAGCTCACCTCAGCCCCCGTGTCTCGGTTGATAGGGGTGTCCGGAGCGGTGCCATGACATGGTGGCAGGCAGGGGAATGATTTGGGACTACCGGTAAATGGCAGCGGCTGCGGTGGTTGTAAACTATACCGGTACTCGAATGCCGGTATTCGATTTGGCACAGGCAGCATAGATGCAGAACCGAAGCTTTTGGTACGAGCAGAATTTAGGTTTTGGGGGTGAGTTACCGGGCTTGGTGCAATATAAGCCCCGTACTTCGGGCTATCATACTGTATCATCCCGTGTGCGAAGGCGAGGTTGCCGGTAGTCTACCGTCTGTCCCGGCGTTGCGATATTCTATATGCAGGCTGTGAGTACCGTATGATACCCGCACGGAACATCAGCACCGCAAACCGATCTCGATTAATGGGAGTGCAAAAAACCTGCCAATTCTCGAGACTCGAATCTTGCGACGCCGGAACAGACCTTATACGGTACCTGTCGGGCTCGCCGCTCGTCGTGCTGGAGCCGAGGCGGGGCTGAGGTAACGGTGGGGCTTCTGGACTGTCTGTATTGTTTGCTTTTGATCTTCGGATTAGTAGGCGTGCCTGGTATGGTGGCGGGGAAGTGATACTCGAGTACTCGTACCGGTATGGGAAGGATGGATCAGGCGGCGCGGTGGAGGAATTCGGATAGAGTGATGAAGACTGGGCCAGGGAGGAAGGCTTCGGTGGTCTGCAGGTATACAGTAGTGCTGGTACTGTACTGTACTCGTACCCGTAAATTTTAGGTAGTCTAATTAGAATGGCAAGGATTAGAGCTAACTCGACCTACAAGTACCGGTACTGTACTGTACTGTACCCTGTCATTACTAAGCGCGGATCTTGTTGTTGCTGCGCTGTATCACCGGTGCTGCACGGCAGGCATAACGGGCAGAGTGTCAACGCCCCTGAATATCATGGAAAACGAGGTCGGGCTTGGGCTGCATGGAGTGTATACTTGTACTCGTCCCAGGCAAGAAGTATCCGAAAACAAGGATAGAACGGGGATTCGCAAAATATATGGCAAAAGTCCGCGCGCGTCTGAGCGCCCATACAAAATCACAACTCGTATTTTCGAATACTTCTTCCGTTGAATGCCACGAGCTGATTCTATCCCCACCACGATGTCCATAACCAAGTACCGGTATGGTGCCTCTTCCGCAGCAGGTGTTAACCAGCGGTCTTGGCGTCTCGGTGCTGAAGCCGAGGGAGAAAAACGGAATGATCGTTCCAACTGTAAACCTAGCCCCTCTTCACCCCTCCAATGTGCGGAGTGCGGTATCCAGATAGCAGTATCGTGCAGCTACGACCACTCTACTCGAGTACTTTTTCCACCCGAACAGGGAGTAACTCTCCCGTCAGATTCGTGCTAGCAAGGAAGAAAGCATCATGTTGCCGGATAGATTTTGGGGTGGTGGGCCCATGACTAGGGTAAGATTGTACTGTAGATCAACCGTTTTATTTCATTTTATTTTTTTACCTTCTTTCCCTTCCACAGCGCTTGTGGCCTTTTCCTCTACGGTACCGTACCGGGGGCTGTGGTAGGGAGAGAAGCACGTCCATCTACACCTCTCCCCACAAATTTTCGCTGAGACAACGGGTCCGGAGGAGTGTCCGTTTTTGGGAGAGGGTCTTATGCATGTTTTCGTGCTCGTACTTGTAGGAGTGCGGTACGCGGGAGGGGGAAGGAGAAGAGAAAGGGAAAAGAGATTGAATTGAGGAGCCGGCTGGCTCCTCCCGAGTGATGATATGGTGAGATTCACGAGTACGGTACCGGTAGTACAGTATCATATCATATACGAAGAGGAGGGGGAGAAATTGATTGGCGCGCCGCTGCTTGTATGTGCTAGCCTGGTGGATTACTTTATTTTTGCAATTACTAAATTACTATCAGGGCCTTGCTTGTTTGCTTGTTTGCCTGCCGACTGCAGTATGAGTTTACATCTCAGGGGTCGGTTGGCTCTTTTATAAATGCTTGGAATTATCCGCTCTTTCAGGTGTTTCCCCTTTATCACCCTCGACTGCATTGAGGGTTTCGATTGGCAAACATTGTGGATTATCAATTTCCAAGATGGTCGGGCTTGCGAATGTCCTGCTTCTCGTCGGCGCTGCCGGTTTGGCTGTTGCTGCTCCTACAGAATTGAATGTTAGGCAGTCTGGTGCTTCTACCACCAGTCCTCCTTGGTATCCTGCCCGTGGGTCCCCCCCCCCATCCTTGGTTTGGTTTCGTTTTCTCGGTCAATTGGAAGATCTCCTGAGTTGCTGATATGTTGGGGAAATGACAGCTAAGGGTGGGACTGCTGCATCATGGGCTGCTGCGTATGCTAAGGCTCAGGCCCTCGTTTCGCAGATGACCCTGCTAGAGAAGGGTTTGTAGAGCGTTCGTATTCCGGGTGCATTGGATTGGACTGACAGGTTTTAGTTAACATCACGACTGGAACTGGTTGGGCAATGGGTCCTTGTGTAGGGAATACCGGCCCTGTCCCGCGCCTCGGATTCCCCTCGCTTTGTCTTCATGATGGTCCTTTAGGCGTTCGATTCGCTGACAAGATCACTTCGTGGCCCGCTGGTATCACCATTGGCGGTATTTCTCAATTCCCTATAACCCTTCCGATTCGCGGAAGTCTGACGCTATCTAGGGACCTGGGATAAGGAGCTCTTCCTCGCTCGCGGTGTTGGTCTCGGACAGGAGTTCTACAAAAAGGGTGTCCACATTGCACTCGGTCCCGCGATGGGCCCTCTTGGCCGTATGCCCGCTGGTGGGAGAAATTGGGAAGGCTTCGGATCGGATCCTTATATTCAAGGAATTGCCAGTGCCGAACATATTAAGGGAATTCAAAGCCAGGGGGTTGTTGCTACTGCCAAGCATCTCATTGGGAATGAGCAGGAGCATTTCCGCCAGGGATCCGGTGCCATTTCCTCAAACATTGATGATAGAACTCTTCACGAGGTTTATCTATGGCCTTTCCAGGATTCCGTCAAGGCTGGTGTCGGTGCCGTCATGTGCTCTTACAACCGCGTCAACAATAGCGCCGCTTGCCAGAACTCGTACCTGCAGAATGGTATTTTGAAGGATGAATTGGGATTCCAGGGTTTCATTATGAGGTGTGTTCACCAGAGCTTTTCTATCCCCAGGTTGAAGCTGATTTTGGTAGCGATTGGCTGGCACAAATGAGCGGTGTTGCGTCTGTCCTGGCTGGAATGGACATGACGATGCCTGGTATGTTTAAGAGCTCTCACGGAAGTGAATGCTTTTCTGATTTTTGGTATAGGAGACGGTCTGAATTGGGATGACCGGCTTTCCCTCATGGGTCCAAATTTCACTACGGCTGCTATGAATAGCTCCGTGCCTTTGGACAGAATTGATGACATGGTTACCCGTATTGTTGCTACCTGGTATCAGTTCGACCAAGATAATGGCCACCCTGAACCCAACTTCAGTTCATGGACCAAGAACACTACCGGTCTTTTGTACTATGGATCGAACGAGCCACCATATGCCATCGTAAATCGGCACGTTGATGTTCGCGGTGACCATGCGGCTCTCGCCCGCAAGATTGCCGCCGAAGCTATTGCTATGTTGAAGAATGAGGACGTCCTCCCATTGAAGAAGCCAATGAAGATTGGCGTTTACGGGAGTGATGCTGGCCCAGGTGATGGACCGAATGCTTGTCCCGATCGAGGATGCAATCAGGGTACCCTTGCTGTCGGATGGGGAAGTGGTACCACTGAGTTTGAGTACTTGATTACTCCTCTTGAGGCTATCGAGAAGCAGGCTGCCACCTATGGCGGCCAAGTTTCTTCCGTCTTAAACAACACCAAACTTGATGAGATCAAGGCCGATGCTAAGAAGCAGGATATCTGTCTCGCTTTTGTCAACGCTGATGCTGGTGAAGGTTATATTTCGTGGCAAGATGTTAAGGGCGACAGGCCAAATCTCGAAACTCAGCTTGGCGGGGATGATTTGATCTTGGCGGTTGCTGATTCCTGCAAGACCACTATCGTCATCGTTCACTCTGTTGGTCCCATCATCATGGAGAAATGGGTTCACTCTCACAAGGTTAACGGTATCCTCTGGGCTCATTTGCCGGGCCAAGAGAGCGGAAACTCGCTCGTCGATGTTCTTTGGGGAGCTGTTAACCCCAGTGGAAAGCTGCCATACACCATTGGAAAGAGCTTGGAAGACTACGGTCCAACTGCAGGTATCCTCTACGAGTCCAACGGAAACCCCCCACAACAGGACTTCGCTGAAGGTTTGTTGATTGACTACCGCTACTTTGATAAGAAGGATATCACCCCTCGCTACGAGTTTGGTTTCGGTATGTCGTATACCACCTTCGAGTTCAGCGATCTCAACCTTGTCCTCACCGGATCCATGGAACCTCTTCCTAGGCCTCGCCCTCCCCCCGAGGCTGTTCCTCCAACCTACAATTCTAAACTTCCTCATCCTTCTGAGGTCAGATTCCCTCCTGGATTCACCAAGATCAACCGCATGATCTACCCTTACCTTCCTAACAACACCAACATAACTGTTGGGCCCTACCCGTACCCTGATGGCTACACCACTCCTGCCCACAAGTCTGAAGCCGGTGGTGCTGAGGGTGGTAACCCAGCACTCTGGGAAACAGTCTACACCATCACCCATACTCTCAAGAACACTGGAAAGGTTGCCGGAGCGGAGGTATCTCAGCTCTACGTCAACTACGGATCAAAGAACACTGTTGGTGAGTAGCAATGGTCACTTGTAACTTTGTAATTTGGTACTAACAATGCATTCAGAATTTCCTGAACGTGTCCTACGCGGCTTCGAAAAGGTCTTCCTCGAGCCTGGCGAGAGCAAGACTGTTACCTTCGAGCTCACCCGACGCGATCTGAGCTACTGGGACGTTACCAAGCAAAACTGGGTCATTCCATCGGGAGGCTTGCGCGTTTCCATCGGCCAGAGTTCGAGGAGATTCCACCTTCGCGGGAACCTCAGATATGGCTATTGAACCAACTACTTTGTCCTTTTCAGAACGGATTAAAGACGGGAAGTAAAGGGCGTGGTAAAATTCTTGTACATAGGCTATTTTTGTGGTAGGGGGGTACTGTGTTGTAATGTGGTGTATTGTACACATTGGATTCTTGGCAAGTAGGGGGATGTTAATTTGGAGCAAGTAAATTTCTACTGTACTTGTATGCTGTTGTACGTCGTGCATGTGAAATCTGGTGAGCCGAAAAAGTGTGCCCGGCCAGCTCATATTATACCGGTACAATCACCGATCAGCCGTACCACAGGGTGCAGTGGGTCACACGAAAGCGACATCCTGGATGGTGGTATAATGCTTTTAGCCCCCACATCACATGGCGTAACTCAATTGCCCTTCTATTACGGGTATTCTCTGCAGCAGCATAGCATAATAGATGATCCTTGGGGTGAAGTACGCAACATTGTGTAGCGGAAGAAAGCATAGTATCATACTTGTGAACCGCGCACGGATCAACCCCACCGGATAAGTTATCCTAACCGCTAGGTGTATATTTGGGTTGCGAGGCGGGTGATGGGGCTAGCGGTGGAGGGATTTGTGACTAGGCTGCTTGCTTGCGTGTAGTGCTCTGTATGATATGATATCATAATATATGAGTTTTTGGCAGTATGGTTATGGTAGAGGGTATAAGTCGGTTTCGAGAGGTAAGAACAGAGGACTAGGGTACGGTGGGAGGAGGGGAAAGTGAGAGAGGGTAGAGGTTGAACGGTGAGTGTAAATTAGCGCTGCGAGGATTAAAACACGGGTAGCGGTAGCGGTAAGTGGTTCACGGTGCCGCGGTCGTATCATGGCCTCCGGGCTCGGGTGTCCACTGGCTGGCTATTGCTGTATTGAGGAACACGGGATATCACTCGGTTTCTATGATTTCTTGGATTTACAGTATCATACGGGTAGGGTACAGTACGTGCGGTATGACCCAGGATCTCTTCTATCATACCGTATTGTTGACCACAACCGGAACGTCTTGGAATTTGTCCATGGATTGGAAAGAAAAAAAAAATGTGTGAACTATACCTTCGATTTCCCGAACAATTAACGGTTTATTATTATTATTATTTATTTATTTATCGATATATTCGCATACACGGTGGCGTGGCCAGAACAGTAATTCTGAGAAGCTATGTCGCGGATGAAAAAAAAAAAAAAAAAAAAAAATTTGCGCGTTTTGGGTTTTACGCCTGTGTACCCCTGAGACGTTCCCGAACGCACCGCGAGGTGGTTATCATACTGAGTTATCCATAGATGTGTTCTTCCAAAACCGTTTTCGGAGTGGGGTCCCATATATATATCTTTCATTCCGCGAAGGGGTTTTGTACGTAATGTTCGTTGGTTAGTTAGGTCATCTGCGGTATGGATTTTTTTTTTTGTCTGGGTGGACTTGTGATCGAGCATCTGTGGGGTATCATGATTGATCTTACTCATGCATTATGGCTCCCCCGGGGTTTTAGGTTTTGGGGGCTAGATGGAGTTCTTGTTTATTGCGCTTTACCGGCGCCGCGGGAATTGTGGGTGTATTATAGCGGGTTAGCTTTTGAGAGAGTTCTGGGCTTGGTTTCCCACTTTTAGGGCGCTCCTTCTGTTTTAATGCTCCACAGCGCGTTCAAATCACCGGGGGCTTACGAAATCCGTAAGCAAGGGTGAGCCGGAAGGTAGGAGGTAGACTTAGCGGCTAACTTAGGGGGGGCGGTGTGTTAATTGTGATGTTCGAAAAAAAAAAGGATATAGCGGGAACGAAAAGGATATGATTGGCTTTGGTATCAAGAAGTGGGAAAGTAAACTTCACAATACGGAAGATGGGTGAACGGTGGAGAATGGGTAGTTGAAAAAAAAAAAAAAAAAAGGATGGACCAAGCTCTGTGAATCACTCACTATAAATTCTACTTCCTTGATTCCTGCGGTACGCCCGCTCTCATGTGTACTGTACGGCACTGATATATATGTCTATATCTGTGAAGCTTCCATCTATCCCTTTTTACAATGTATCGCCTTTGCGGTCTAGGGTGTGCGATGATATGTTGCTGTGGGTTCGAATTATTGATGGACATGGAATAGCTTGACCGGATGGGCATGGGAAACAAAAGGCGAACCAAAGGGGTGTACTCGAATATATATATATATAGAGAAGGGAGTATGAGATCTCACCATCCTTCCCCCATTGGATCTTTCAATTGATCAAGGGTGTAATGTATGTGTACAATCGCTACAAGTAGGTTATGACTTGACACCGGAAACCCAAATCACAAAAAGATATTGCAAATTATCGGTGGCTAATGACAATCAAAGCAGACAGCATCTTCTCGGCGCCTCAAAGTCGTGTAGAAATTGCCTTAAACGCTTTCTATTCCTAAGAAAGCAATTGTGAGACTCTTGTGAAGGGGGGGGGGGGGCATCTTTCACTGGAAAATTCAAAAGCATTATCTAACTTCGCTCCCTCCTCGCTGAATTTGAATATTCCTGCTGAGATGCCTCACCCTCGTTTTAGCACTCCTCAATATCAGCTCCGATTCAGGACAACGACGAATTACGTGATCAATCACTTCTCCTTCTGAGCCACGGTAGATCCATATGCACTTCTCGCCCCTACTTTCCTAGTCTGCTTGTGCTGCGTGGTGGGTATGGAAGGGCGCCGATGGGTCACGGATATGTGCAAAATTGATAGAGGCAAAGACCCGACCATACGACAACATAAGAAAGGGGTGTGGCGGCCCTGGGGCACAAATGAGATAACGAGACATTCCAAGCGAATGCTTAGAATCTGTTTCGTCATTTTTGTTCCCCTGCTGTGTGAGGGTGCGTCTAGTGGATGGAGGGAGAACTCCTGTTCGGAAGAGGGTTCAGATAGCTCAGACGGCTCGGTAGAGAAAAAAGCTCCGTTAATTGTGGTTCGGCTGCATATCTGGGAATTATTGAATCCGCTCGTCTCCGCAGCAGCATTGCAATTCTTTTCATAACCGTTCCCAGCAGCCTACACACAAGGGCGGTGCAATGACACAGCCGCAACCTCGCGATACGTACCGGGATTGAACGGGCCGAGCTTAAGGTGCCCTGGTTGAAGGTCTTACGGTGTGCTTGGTTTCAGTTCTGGGCTGGGCGGGGCGTGTGAGTGGGGGNTTGCCCCGCGTGCCGGATTGACCGACATGCGACCACCGAACAGCTACCAGTTACACACCCCATCAAACCCTACGAAATGAGGATACATTTTCAGAATCCCATCTCCCTAGTAGAACCCTCTGGTACCATCTGTTCCCGACGACGTCTCAGCAGCCCCCGGCCTGCGAGTGCCGAGTGATCGGACATGACTGCGCCTTTTAGACTCACTAGCCTAAGAATGAGCATGGGGAAATGGGAGAAGTGGCCTGAGAAAAAAAAAAAGAAAAAAGGAGAAAAGGCAGGGGTGTGTGGGGATCGCTGACCGATGGCTTTCTCTGTCCCGCTAGGTTCTGTCCCGCGCTTCGGCTCATGTCTGATGAAGGGGTAAAGGAGTGAACTGTTGGGGGGCATTCGGGGACTATTTCCGCGAGCTGGAAAAAAAAAAAGTAAGCTTCCGGGGGCCACGTTTCGGAAAGAATTTGGAAGTGATTCTCTTTAGATTTTGTCGATGGCTGGGTCCCATGTCGCGGACCATGCACAACTGTCGGAGAGAGTTGCCTGTAGAGAGGCTGTGGGATAGGAGCATGGATCTACTGTTCGTTATTATTTCTCTCCTTCACCTCCTCTGGCATGGGGATATTACCGGTGTCGGGACTGTGGATGCAGCCTTGGGTATTCGAGTGCTGTGCATAATAAGGGACCTTGGCCAGCGCACAATAGTCTTTCGCTGGCGGTAGAGTAGGATGGTGTTCGTGAGTCTGTTCAAAAATAAACACTTATTCTAACTTAAATAGCAAATTTTAGATCCTGACCAACCGTTATACCATGCCTGACAGCCTTAGATGGTGGTACTCTGCTCAAGCATTCGTTAACATGCGTGGCCAACAAGATTAATTCCACACATCATACCTTGTTCCGTTTGTCTCCTTTCTGTCGGGTTCTTTTTCACCCTCATCACCTCTCTCAACTTCTTCCTCTGCCGTCGCATCCTCAATTCTATCTTTCTCTCACCTTTTCTTCATTCTCTTTTTCACACGTCTTTCTCCCCCTTACCTTCTCCCATCCCTCCTCGTCCATAACGATAGCAAAGCTCACCCACAATCTCTTCAAAATTGATCCCTAGCACCACCCCCTTCAATCTCTTCCATGCCTCTTTCTCCGTATTGCCATTCCCGTTCTCCACTCCACTTTGACACTCCCGTTGACACCACCATAACTCCAATAACTCTTGACAGCCTCCCAATCGCACTTCTCACAGGACTCTGCTCCCGATTCCCTCGACCAAATCTGTAGAACGTGGTATACGCCTTCTTCGCCCTCAACGCACTCGTCTTCTCTTTACTCATACCCACATCACTGGTAGCCCCCCTCACCCATCTTTCCCGATACCCCTAAACACCACATCCAAAGCATACGAATGGGAAAAGCAAATTCGCAACCATCAGCCTAACCATGCTATAGACCAGGGATGGCAGCACAAATACAAATCAACCTCCAAGAAGAACGTCAAATTTTAGAGATCATGTTGAAGCCTACTGTCGAGGTTCAGACGGAGTCTTCAAGTGGACATGTTTGGCACCTTTCGCTTGAGGGGGGGGGGGGTGGGGGCATACGCACCAAGTATTATTCCTTAGTATGATTGTGATAAAGCCCTGCTAGCCGCGCTAGGTATTGAGTCAAAGTCAAGAGAAGCCCAGGGAGATCCGCAGTACCGAAGTAACCTACTCTCCGGAGCCTATCCGTGCTATAGGACTACCATACGGTAGCAGTGAGCGGCATCCGGCCCTGTTATCGGAGAAATTTAAGCATCCGGCATAAATATATTCCCCATACCATATCCCAATCACCTGATCGTTGGAATGTATTTTGACAACAAGTGTGATAAATGCTCCCACCTCCTCGGCCGGCGAGTACAATTGAGCGTCCGATTCTCCAACAACATGGCAGTGGACCCCGGTTTTCCCAAACCGGGGAGAAGAGAAGAGCGCGTATCCTCGATCTATCCGGAGAGGTAGTCTGTCAATATGATACTAGTTCGGTCTCAGCCGTCATTAAATTTTGGTAGAAATAAAGTGGGAGAGTAAGTGCATACATCACACAGTATTTCCAGGTTTGCCTCAAGATTGGCGAAGGAATTAGCGAAACATGAAAAACAGAAAAGGTATGGAAAATTATTTATGAACGAGGTTGTAAATTGAGGTACCGGTAGTCATTGAAAAGAAGGGAAGAAAAAAAATATGAGGGGGTATGATATCTTGCATACCCACTGCAGCCGGGTGCCCCTCCCCTCTCTGGAAAACGGGTAACGGAATCGGGGATGTGGTTAAGGATTCAGGTCTCAAAACCAACCCGGTTAAACGTAGAAATGGAGTAGTCATGAGACATCACTCAGCCATGCTTGTGCTCTTATTGAGGGGTTCACTCCCGCGGAGCATGCTTGACTATTGTTTTCAAAGTCCCCGGAACGTGAGTTATGTGTTCTTGGCCTGCATTGCACTAGCTCCCCCNAAAAAATCTAGTACTGTGAAGTTGTCGATTAATTCACGATATAAGTGAATCGCCCACCCACACCATATTCTAGAGACTTAAAAAAATATCCACTGTATCGAGGAGGGATTACGTAGGCCCCTTCCGGAGCTCTCAAGATCTTATAATGCCTGCCCTGCGCTAGTGTTGTGCTGTTGTATTTTTGTCTATACATGATAATATTATGTGAAACTGCTTCAACAACTTCCTCAAGGTCTCGTCAAGAGCCAAGATAAACAATTTCCGGTTCATTCTCTTTTCCTCTCCTTTCCCGCTCTTATCTCTCCTATCGATGTGACCCACGCGCAGTATCGCCCTTGTCCCTCGAATGGCTCCCCCAGGCTCCCGGTTCTGGATCAGAAGATCCCCATCCATCCATCCCGCACCAGGGCCCTCAAATTGTCTCTCGGTATGGCTATCTGCTAGCCCGTTAATCACGCGCGTATCACACAACGAAGGTGCAAACGTAACGATCAAGAGATATATACATATGTGTATGCTAGCACGTCCTACCTGTCTGCACTAGAAGAGATCCTGCTTCGTCTTCTCGCCAGTTTGTGCTGGAGCGCTAGGGGGATAGTCCCCAGAACGGGTGGAGTGCTATCTCTCAATACATCTAGGGAACTGGGGGGAAGAGTGGGGACGCTAGTTGCGGTAGTGGGACTTCGGGTGTGTGTTTGTTTACATTGTCCTTTGGGTCTTTTAGGCTCTCCAGTGGAGTCTTGGGGTTGAACCTTGAGAAAAATACCGTATAGATAATATGCTAGCTAAAACAGTCTGGCAGTCTTCGTCAACGGCTCACTCAATTAACAATATTCTCGACATGATCACTGACAATCTGCCGGCACGGGAGAGAGGTTGGCGGCACGGAAGTGGTTTGAAACAACTTGAGCGTAATATAGTGCAATAGTATTCTAGCCCAATCGCCTTATAACAGCAAGGAGGAAGAGGAGGAGAGGGAAGAAAATAGACAATTCATCAAATCCATTGCAAAGCCTAATAGCAGGTAAAATTCCCCCACGACAAAGCTCAAAGAAAGAATAAATTTTTTTTTGAAAGTGTATCATTTGCAACTAAAAGAAGGATATCCTAGTACATAACATATTTGCGCTCAAGCCATGATCCTCCTCACATGCACCGGAGTATCCTGCTGCCCATAGTTGATTACAGTCTGGACACCGTTCCAGTCGATGCCCAACTTTCCCGCTATGTCCAACTTCATATCCTGTCCAATGAACTGGTTCAGGCTGTTCGCAGTGTCGGCAGCCGAGAATTTGGAGGTCAGGTCTACTTGAGGGAGTTGATTGGTCGACCCGGAACCAGTGGATTTGATGGTCGAGTTGACACCTGCCCCTTCAGTCAAGCCGGGTATGACAAGGTCAATGAGGGTAAATGACATTACTGAAGAAACCCCGTTTGCAAGGGTGATTACTACCTTTACGCCATCCCGTTGTATCTGGATTTCCAGCGAATCAAAGAGCAGATATTTGGTACTGTGAAGCACAGCGTCAAATCTTTGGAGCTCGAACCCGGTAATGAATGGCCTGTTGGAGGAAGCGTACTGGCAGTCAACAAACTCTGCGGTGAGATAATAGATACCACCTGCGACCACCTTTGACAGAAAATCTCCAAAGCCATCACCCGTGCAACGACCTTCATCAAGTTGAACCGCACCGGTGAGATTGGACCAACCTCTCGTGAGGTTCAAATCTTTCACCTTCAGTACTCCGAAACACCCCGTATCACTATCCAGATACATTGCGAAGGTTGATGCACCCAACTACCACTTGTTAGTCTGAATCTCAGTACTGGTGCAGCAACAAAAAACTTACTGCTATCTGAATGGCACTCGGGTTATAGATTCCGAATCCTACCATCCATTGCCTATATTCGAAGGCTATCGGATACAAGATTTCGGCCGGAGATTTTCCGCCATTATCAAGACCGGCCAGGCCCCTTATGTCCCACGGCTCATCCTGCACATCTAGCCCACTAACAGTTGCGTTCCCAAGAGGTGTAACCACTTTTAGAGTTACAGTGCTAGTGATACTGAGATGGACCGCCGTTTTTCCCACGAAATCCCGGGTAAAATACATGTTCCAAATCTCCTTCTCCAGAACATCGACCAGTGTATGCTTACCAAGTCTGCTCTGTATGGAGTGAGAATTTTCCCCAAGGTTTAGAATTTCATTACCTGAAGAGCCAAAGTTGTTCACGATCCGCAAAAAAGGCCCTTGATGGTTGGATATGGTCAAGTCCCAACAGGCATCCTCAATGTAAACTGGGAACATGGCGCTCTCAAAGGGTAAAGTAAAAGTAGATGAAAGGGTGCCATTGGTTAATTCGAGCATTGACATGCCAGCCACGAAAACAAAATCCCATTTGAACGATTCTCCCAGCGGGTTTGTAGGCCCAGAATGAGCTGGGTCTCGGCCAATAAGTGGCAGGTCAAATGTCATCCTCTCAATCGCCGGGCTCAGCCAATGGAGTTCCTTGTTGTTTGTGATGGCTGCAACGCCCTGCAACTGTAGCAACGAAAAATCCTTGCCATTGGCTTGAGCGATAAAACTGGAAAGGTATCTGCTCAATAGCGTCCTATTGTTCCGAAAGATTATTGGATCCAAAGATCCGGTGAAGCCCGTTAAGATGTTATTACCGGGGGTAATGAGCATACTAGAAATCGTTGAATTTCCTATTTTATGCCCCTCGACCAAGAGATCAAACTCTATGCGTGGCTGTTTTACATGAATTAATATAACCTTGATTTAGAACACAAGAGAGGATCCACGTACCAGTGTTAATGAGATTTGGCTTGGATTGTACCAAGTTAATTCCACTGTGAATTGACCCGAGGGACTAGTGAAAGCTGAGTGGTTCTGAATTTGAAACCCCTTAAAGCCATTCATTCCTGAATGTAATTGTAAGCGAGTACTTTAGCAACTAGTAATACGGTAAAAACGCACCATTTATGGGCAACCGCTTTGAGACCTCCAACCTCCGCCAGACCCACAGAAACTTTGCCAGAATACTACCGGTAACTCTCAACTCAAGACGTTCATGATAAAGCAGCGCGGTCAACAGACCGGCCCAGGCTCGAGGGTCTTCAAGCCTCAGATCACCATTAACCCCAAGGCTAACTGTACCGCCTATGCCAAGCACACCTTTTCCACTAGTAACCATCGCGCCCTCTGTTTCGAATGTACCTAATATTCCAGGTCGATACATTGCACCAAGATCTTCCACTTTGGATTGATTTCCCACATTATAGGGAGCCATCTCTCCAATAAACCGCTTTCCGAACAGGGTAGCCTCCGGTTCAAAAACTGATGCTTCTGGAAGCACAGAGAGCATGCTCTCAATCGAGGCGTGAATTTGCCCGGGCGCAAGAGAATTATTGGTTCCTAGATAATAAAATGTCGGCCCTAGAGTTAGGTTTGTCCGATCCCGCATCTCGACCCCCATTTTCACTTGGACCGATAGCGATTCCGGTGTAAGGTTATCTAGGTTGAGGGATTGAATGTCAAACTTAGTATCTTCTATGGCTCTCCGATACATGATCGGCCCACCGGCAAATATACTAAAAGCGCCGAGTAAGTATTTTTATATACGAGAAGTTTAGCGGAGGGAGTACTAACACAACCAGGACGACCATGACAACTAATAGAACAATACCAAGAGCCGAATACCCCCATTTCTTTTTCGTTGCGGGTTGTAAATTGTTCAGTAACTTACATTTTTTAAAATCCTTAACGCTCCCAAATAGAGTTGCCAGACTCGGTCTGTGCCTCGTCCCGCGAGCCTCGATAACGACACTGGAGGCCCCTGCAGCCCCAAGATCTGCAAGTTCATAGGAGTCGTTCACTCCAGAGGAGTGTCTGTCTCCCCTCTCTCCAAGGTGAGATGAAGTACCTACCCCTCTTATGCTCTGACGAGTGGGAGGCCTGGGAACACCATCGGATGGAGCTCCAGCACTCTTATGACTAGTTGGACTAGGGTGATCCCAATCGAGCGCGCCGAGTGTCCACGAAGACTGCTCCCTGCCTACATTGCCGCTGTCCACTACCCCGTTGGAGGAGGTTGGAGTGGGCAAAGGGGTAACGTTTGGAGATGTTTTGCGTTGCTCATAGCTATTGGGGCCGCGTGCATTGATATAAATTTGGTTGAGAGAACTGGAAGGCTCGATAGGAGCAAGGTGCTGTTTGGGAAACAGCCGCACTTGGCCAACATCTGAGGTTGCTCTGTGAGAATGGACCGAGCTCTCGTCAACCGGAGATTCGGAGTGTGTATCAGCTTCGCTGTAAGACAGATCATTGGTATCATCACCAATCGGCCCTGACCGTAAAACAACCCCCCCTTCAACTCCAACGGCTGGAATAAAGTAGCCTGACCGACGTCTGCGAAGTGGGCCAGGAGTTATCCTATTCTCTGGGACCGGACGTGATAGAACCGTTAAACTAGGTGTATGATATGGTGCCTGCGCATCCCCCTCAACTGAATACATACTAGTGTCCAAGCTCCCCACTACAGTTGGCGATGAAGGGATACCCTGAAGCGCTGTTGGTTCTCGATTAATCAAGACTGGCAGGGTGTGTGTAGATGGAGAGCCAGCAAACTGGCCACTAGGTGCAGGAAGCAAATTTCGACCACTCCTACTGGCAGAACCCCCCGATCGCGAGGAAAATCCAGCTAGGGCTGGATGCACGGGAGATGGTGTCGGGGCAGAATTTGGCAGTTCAATAGCTTGATACGGATTCGGAACCGGAGGCGTAAGTACTGCTGTGCCAATATCACCTTCACTATGCGCACCTCCCGTCACAGGGTCCGGGCTAAATGTATCTGCAAAATCAAACTCAAACTCCCCGCTGCGTTGAGAGCAACAAGAGCAAGTCCAAACCATATCCGGTACAGTGTGACGGTCAGGGAGAGCACCGACAAATCCGCGCCGCGAGTTTGGGAGATTGACATTGCTATACTCTGAAGTCACCCTACCTTCGTAATTTGCATTAGGCTGCTCAAGGGGATACTCAACAGCTTCTAAATGAAAGGTTTGCTGAATCGCCCGTTCGGAAACAGATGATCCGGACTGTTGCTGATTGGGTTCAGTTGACAATGCATTGAGGGCACCAGAGCTTCCAAGGGAATTGATTGACATAGTGCTCGAGGTGCCTACATCGTATCCAGAAGCAATCAGGGTGGAGGTAAGCCCTGGTGATTCAGTGGTGGGACTATCGCGAGGCGTACTCGCCCCCCTCGACATCCGGACAAATTCCGCGGACCCGGACCGGGGGATTCGGGAGGGGGCGAAGGGAGCCGAGGAATAAGGCTCTAAATAAGGCGAAAGGGGGGGCGGATGAGTCGGTGGGGGCGAGGGAGGAGCTTTGGATTCAAAGACTCTCCTACGTGAAGCCGGCGGATCCATAAAGACAGGTATGGTAGAACAAATAATAGAAATACGGTGGGGATAAGAGATGGCAAGAGAGATCAAATGGAAGCTTGCCTGCCGTCAGGGTGGGAATGGTGTTTGTCCTATGGCAGACTGTAGGGAGTATATGTGGGTATGGAAGTCTTTGTGGTGGGAGGATGGTGAGTGGAGATGAGAGGGGATGATGACGGGGTGAGGAAGCAGCGAGGTAAGATAGGAAGGATTGAGCGGAAAGATGAGAATTTGGTATTGGGAGACGGGATCGTGTGGGCATTGACTCGGAATAAGATCTGTAGGGCATCGGAGACAGGGCTAGAGAATTCATCTGTAAACTCTTTCCAAGACAAAACCGCTCCTCTAGATACCCAATACCGAATGCCATAGCCTAAGCCTGGTTCATTCTGTCAGTATGCACTATGGTATAGAACCGGAGCAACCTGGGATTTTAGACACCTACTACCTGGAAATTCCAGTAAGTACCCTATTATTGAGACACCCAAGACCCGAGCCATCTCTAGAGGGAATGGGGAAAGTTTGTCTTCGAAAAAGGCATATAGCTATCGAGATGTCTGGAGCTAGGTGTCAGAATTCAGAACTATCTGTTAATTACCAAAACACTACCTATTCTATCTATACAAGGATCACCAGTAACCCTAGTACCCCCCTCCATAGCCGTGTAAGCTGCAAAGAAGGAAAGAAAAAGTTCATTCCAAACACCTGGTATCTTATAATACTACAACTTACTGGCCCCCCTCTTTAATCTGTCTTCGCCCATGCAGCCTTTAATCCAATCAAACTGCTGACGGTTCCGGCCAACCCCAAGGCTCCCTCATCAAAGTTGACATATCCCAAACTGGTCGCGGGAATGGTTATATCACAAACATCGCAGATTAGCTGAGTGGCAGTGGCTTGCCTCTCCTTGACGAGCTTCTCGCACTCAACCTTTCCTTCGGCAACGGTCTTGGTCAGACGCTTCTCCTTCTCATTGGTCTTATACATGGTGTATGTTCCACCAACAATGGAGAACAGGATTCCCAAAAACCATGCCCTTGTGGCCTCGGAGGCCATTTTCTTGCTCGATTTGAATTTATAGATTCCCGCAGAGTCGAGGAAACATAACGAATCGAGGGTGAGATAAGTGAAGTAGCCGAGTTGACGTCCGACGGTGCAGTAGCGGACCACGGGATCCATCGACTTGTTATCCATTGCCTGTAATTGGAAAGGTTAAACTGAGACTCGCGAGCCGAGGTAGGATGGGTCAGGGTTGCATACCAGTGATGCGGCCTTGAGATGCTCAACGTTCTTCCCAAGACGCATGACCCTCCTAGCCTGCGAAAACTGTTTCTTGATAGCTTCGAAAGGAGCGATGGATGAGGCGCTGTACCCCTTCCGGAGCAGGTAGAAAGAGAGGAAGCGAGCAATAAACTGCAGTGTTCGCAGGGCTTTGTCACGACCAACTGTCCAAGCAACGTATTAGCATCGCAGCACCGACCGAGAAGCAAACACGCGGATATCCAGTCAAAAACCTACCGGTGGTTGCGACGAAGCGAAGGTAGTGCGCGACAGTGGGGTGGTATACGAGATTGTCAGCAACCATTTTGAGGGCTGCGATCTGTGATGTCTGCCGTGTTGATTCCTACCGGGGACCGGTTAATCCGGGGCACAAATCAAAAGTACGGCGTAAAGGATGGAATAAGTCACCTACCTACCTATCTACGGCCAACCTATCCTATCGCGTATGAAATGCAAGTCGGATGAGAGGGGGAGAAGAGGAGGAGGAGGAGGAGGAGGAGGAGGAAAGGAGGGAGAGGAAGGAGTGGTTAGAAGAAGGTAGCAATTGTGAGGAAAGTGCTCGGCACGTGAAGGGGGATAGCGGTACTCATACGGTACGAGTGCCTTGCCAGCGCGAGGGGGGAGAAGGGCGAGTGAAGGGCGTAAATTTAATACAAATGCGGCAGGGCAAATGGTGGGGCCGTTCTTTCTTCTTCAAAACCGACTACCGAGGAACTGATGATGCCAAGCTTTTACAAATCATGGATCGACCGACACAGGCTGACCTCAGCCGAAATGCACCCGGCAAAGGCCCTTGACGGACAGTGATACTCGTGCGCCTCAGATGGAAACCACTATAAAAGTTACCCTACTCGTACTGTGCCGTAAATTTGGCCTCATAGCAGTGGAGTCTGTCACATTCAGCACAGCACAAGAGCCATCACCTTTGCTCAATTGGTCTTTATTTACTGAGCCCTGGTTACCCGCTGCTTGTGACAGCATGGGGGAGGGACCATCCAGAGTTTCCACTATGGCAGCTGGTATGCATTACATGTAGCCATAGCCAATTGCTCGAGCCTCAAGCCTCAGCCTACGCCTGTATCCGCATCAATGCTATCCCGAGTTTAATACAGTATGATACCTATCACTACGAAAGGGCCACTCCCGCCCCACACGGCAAGTGCCACACCGTATATAACACTGTCGGCAAAATACAGACAACGCCTGAACCAAGATAGATACATACCAAACCACACACATTTACAAGTATCATCCCCCCTTCGAGTACGAGCCACCCCCGTTACTCCGGCCTAACCTCCACCCTCTCCCAGCCTCCTCCCGCCCCTCCAAAGAAGGCTTTATCCGGCCGCCTGTCCCCCCGCCAAAAGATCCCATGCTCCACAACGCCAACAATCCCCTTCAGACTCTCAGCCAGCTCGACGACAGCTCCACTCGTGGCGAGAGGCGGAAACGGGGCGTCGATGATAAAGTTTCCGTTATCCGTGATGCACGGTCCAAGCTTCGCGGGTGCTCCATCTCGCACGCGTGGATCTGTAGAACCCAGAGAGCGTAGCTCCGAGAGGACATATGGCGTTGCGCTGGGGATCACTTCCAGCGGGATGCCACGGTGGCAGGAGGTCAGGAGGACGCGGGATAGCTTTGTTTGGTCTTTTATCGTCTGTCCGTTAGTCTTCGCAAAAGGCTGTTCGTGGCGGGTCACGGGGGGGTTAAAGTTAGGTACGAACCAGCGACGATGATGAAAACCTCCGACCGAATAGCTACGAGTTTCTCCAAGAGCAGACACCCACCCCCGCCCTTCACGCAGTTCAACCGCCCATCCGCCTCGTCCGCGCCATCAAACGCAACGCTGATCCTCCCCGGCACATCCTCCAACCGCACCACGCGAAGCCCGGCATCACGCAGAAGTTCCCGAGACTGATGTCCAGTCGGCACGAACCCCGTGTTGCCGATCCTCTCGTCCGATAACTGTCGGATCCGATCAACGACATAGGATACCGTACTGCCAGAACCGATGCCAACGTACCCCGGTGCATTGCCAAAGTGTGCGTCGACGGCAGCGTAGGCCGCCGCTCGCTTCTTCGCCCATGCAGCCTTTAATCCAATCAAACTGCTGACGGTTCCGGCCAACCCCAAGGCTCCCTCATCAAAGTTGACATATCCCAAACTGGTCGCGGGAATGGTTATATCACAAACATCGCAGATTAGCTGAGTGGCAGTGGCTTGCCTCTCCTTGACGAGCTTCTCGCACTCAACCTTTCCTTCGGCAACGGTCTTGGTCAGANGGTTAGCGAGAGGGAGTTGCGACTGAGATTTATCGGGAGCCGCATTTCACCAGGGCGGTAGGGCCGTTGTTGCTGCAGCTGTTGTTGTTGTTGTCCCTGTTGTGCTGGTGGTGGGGCTGGTACATTGACAGCGTGGTGGGGTGCACGGGTGAAACGTCTCAATCGTGGTGCGGAATTGGGATCGCGTGTGCCCCGCGCCAATAATTGCCGGGCCGCAAGGCGACCAAAATTCCGGCCTCGAGGCTCTGGGCCGAATGACATTTTGACCCGAGCCTTCGTATTGTATCGCACCGCACTCGATCGTTCACCCAACACTTTTCCTTGCGATATAATATCCTCCGAGTAGACAAAGGAATCGAACCAGACCCGATTGACTGAGCATCGTGCACCCGGTCCCGACCCATGTCACCCGGTTCCGTCATTCAACCGGAAGAAACAAAGAGATCTTTGGAGCTTGATGATGGCATAAACAACCTGGAATCTACCGATATAGCGCAGTGCTATAGATGGAATGGATTGTGGTTATCTGTCCCCAATTCATTCATTAAAACACTCAATCTACCTCTCGAAGCTATAACGAATTGTGTGAACTGTAGCACTGAGGATTAGGGATGGTTCTTAGAGGTGCTTATCATCGCCATTCCCAAGTACGGTGCATTTCTATCACTGCTGCGCTATGACCATGAGACGACCACCACTTGGAATTCACCGCCCATCAACTCATTCGTTCGTTCGGAAACAACGCACCAAGACACTGCACCCTTCAAGAGAGGGAAAAGCAAATCATAGTAACAATTCGGTGTCCACCCTCTTAGATTAATGGTACCCGTACCGGTAAACACGGCAAAAGAAAAATCGCCCCTCAATAGATATTACCCCCCACTACAAAAACAAACAAAAAATTCAAATCTCAAATCTCCCTCTCCACCGCTTCCACAACCTTCCTCAGTGCCCCTGCATCCCTGACCTCACTCTCCCAATATACCAGACAATTCCTTGCAGCAGTGATGGCGTCCCTCCACCCCGCTGGCATCATCATACCAGCAATTTTCGCCGCCCCCAGAACCAGGCTATTACCCGTGACCGCACGGATCGTTAACCAAGCTCCATGATGCCGATGTGTAATCACATTGCTCAGGATAAAGTTGGCATCAATTTCCAATCCCTTTCTCGCGTACACAGTCATCCTCGTTGCCAGCGCCTGCGGTGGGGTAGGGTGGTGTATGAGGTGGTAGAGGAAGGGTCTGTAAAGCATGGAAACAATCCACCAGTAGCGCTGCCGGAGGTACTGCAGCCGCTCGTCGTGACAGGGATCGCGCGAGTCTAACGGGAACTTTAGCACGTGGGGCAGGCAGGAGTACCAGAGGTTGAGCTGGAGTTCGAACTCATTCGCGCTTGAGAGGAGATCTTCTGTTTTGATGGGGCGGCGCGGCTCTTCGAGACCGGCGGGTGTGGCGGAGGTGCTCGAGCATGAGGAATGCGCGGGTGGCGATATGGCAAAGATTTCCGACATGCGGAGCTCCACCTTGCGGAGGGCGATTTCGGCGAGGTAGTAGAACCAGGTTAGTTCGTCCTCCTGACGGTCCTCCGGGAGGGGCGGGGCGGTAGTCGCGCTGGTGTGGGGTGAGAGGATTTGTGCGCTGCGGGGTTGCTCAAAAAAGGAGGTTGAGGATTGGAAGGCTACAGAGGTGGAGATTTCGCGAGGCGGGGAGGGGAAGGCGTGCGGGTAGTCGAGCTCGTTGAGGCCCGAGTGGGAAGTGTCTAGTTGGGAGCAGAGTTCTCTGTGGGGTCTAGTTAGCACATTTAAGGTGGTGTCAAATGGTAGAATGCGTACAGCTCGGATTTCAGACAACTCCAGTATATCCGCTGCTCAAGATGTCGAGTAGGCTCATTCGACCAGGAAGAAAACATGCTTGAAGCGGTATCCGATGCTTTGGACTTCTCCTTCCGATGCAGGTACCCCTCACACGACACCGACGCTGCATTGAACATCTTCCACGCGGCAAACTGGTTCATAGTGTACATGTGGTATATACCCGCCAGAAAGAGACACTGCACAGCAATGAGCTTATTAGATGACATGACAATCCCCAACCTCTTTTTTGCCGCCGAAAAATACTGCGCACTGATTTCGAAGGAAGGATACTTTGTCGGGGGTTCCGTCACTGATAGCGACGACGGATGAGGATTGTACGGCGCCGACACAGAGCCTAAAGCACACACGAGCAACTGCCCGCTCCCCCGTCAGTCGGCGTCGGTTGGTATCATTCTCCCTCCCCCCTATCGCGCCGTGGAGAGTGAAAATACTCACGACCAAACAACTCTTTCCCGACCACCCAAACCCATGCTTCTCGATGTCGTAGACATAACTATCTAGCACGGCCGAATCTAGAATCGGGTTCTTGGTATGCACATTCCTGAAAAACCTCTGCACAAGCGTCGCAATCTCTCCCGGCGGCTGCCCCAACAATTTTTCGTCATAATCGTACGGCCCAGTTCCCCTGCGGTTTCCACCATGTTGTGCCTGGTACCCGTTCTCCGGCTCGCTCTTTCCCATGCCCTTCCTCTCCTGCCAACCCTCACGCTCATCATCGTCATCGTCGTCCTCGTGGGAATCCGCAAATACCGGTGCGAGGATCTCCTCCACGCAGAATTGTCCCTTGAATATTGGCCATTGGAGAACGGCCTCGACACGGGAGCCCGAGGCTGTAGCGATGGAAACGGGGAATATCTCAGAGGCATCTGGCACCGGCTTGCTCCCCATGCTCTTGGGAGAGCTACCGTGCGCGGCAAGCGCCGGAAGGGCAGGTATGGGACCCGCGGCGATGGGGCTCGTGGGGGTGGGAGGGTTAGCGAGAGGGAGTTGCGACTGAGATTTATCGGGAGCCGCATTTCACCAGGGCGGTAGGGCCGTTGTTGCTGCAGCTGTTGTTGTTGTTGTCCCTGTTGTGCTGGTGGTGGGGCTGGTACATTGACAGCGTGGTAGGGTGCACGGGTGAAACGTCTCAATCGTGGTGCGGAATTGGGATCGCGTGTGCCCCGCGCCAATAATTGCCGGGCCGCAAGGCGACCAAAATTCCGGCCTCGAGTTGCCTCTCCTTGACGAGCTTCTCGCACTCAACCTTTCCTTCGGCAACGGTCTTGGTCAGACGCTTCTCCTTCTCATTGGTCTTATACATGGTGTATGTTCCACCAACAATGGAGAACAGGATTCCCAAAAACCATGCCCTTGTGGCCTCGGAGGCCATTTTCTTGCTCGATTTGAATTTATAGATTCCCGCAGAGTCGAGGAAACATAACGAATCGAGGGTGAGATAAGTGAAGTAGCCGAGTTGACGTCCGACGGTGCAGTAGCGGACCACGGGATCCATCGACTTGTTATCCATTGCCTGTAATTGGAAAGGTTAAACTGAGACTCGCGAGCCGAGGTAGGATGGGTCAGGGTTGCATACCAGTGATGCGGCCTTGAGATGCTCAACGTTCTTCCCAAGACGCATGACCCTCCTAGCCTGCGAAAACTGTTTCTTGATAGCTTCGAAAGGAGCGATGGATGAGGCGCTGTACCCCTTCCGGA
>PYWC01000001.1:272930-288742 GCA_003182015.1 Tuber magnatum | reverse complement strand
GGGGGTTAGTTGGGCGAGAGGCGTGTGAAATGAATTCTTTTTAGTTTTTGTGTTGGGTATTGTTGCTCGTTGAGATGAGTTTGACCTTCCCTCAGATGCACATAAGGATGGGAGCAATTGTGTCTTCACCCCCTGCCCGCCGCCCCCATTCTGCACCAATACTTGGCGGTTCGTAAAGTATTCGGACGCTCCTGCCCAAGATAGACACTAGCAATGTCAAGATGTCCCGATACTTTATGGACTGCCATGTAGATCCCCCAATTTTGCTTTTTCTCCTTCCTCTCCCTTTTTCTTTCCCCCCCCCTTTTTTCTTTTCTTTTCTCTCGACTCGAGAGTTGGATGTATCATTCATCATAGCTACTCGAGTATGGTGAGTGTCAAGTTGCTAGCCCATAACTCATGAATGGATTGAATAGCAATTCCAATTCTGGTGGCAGACAGTATGGATTTTTGCAGAGCGAGGTTGGGAAGTGTTGTTGTAGGATAATGCGGAGATTGCTCCACTACGGGTACTTGGGGCCAAGTGTGAAGATCCATCTAGCCCCCCTAGCACCGACTAGAAGTACTAGTAGAGTAGAGTAGACTACATTTCACTAACCCTCACTCGCATATCGCCCGCTGTCCTTCATTCGGCAGCTGGAATTATAGTACCGCTGGAGAGGACATCCAAGCTCTGGCAGAAGGTCCAATGTCAGGAATTATCTTACGCCAGGCAGGCAAGCACTGCACTATCATATCCCTCCAAATCCCCCTCCCTAGTACTTGCAAAGTCTCGTGACCAAAGTCCCAGGGGGTTGCTCAAGGTTGGACAAGGGAAAGGAGGGCATATCTCTCGCTTGCGTTTATCTTGAGTATTTTCACCGTCTTGATTGATTGAGGATGGAGAGAACACGTGAGTCGCATCATGAAGAGTAGCCAAGCGAGTTGGACAAGAACCCTGGTCCTGTGAAACCCTTACTCGTACAGCACCATCCCCATCGGTGACCCTTACCTGTCTGCAGCGCCTACCCGCCGTTTGCTTGGGTCGACTTCCTCAGACTGTGCTCGAGTACACGGGTGAATGGGCATTAATGCCATGTGCCAATACAGTACCCATACTCGAGTAGGTGGTTGTCACTCGGAATCCATTGCGGCCCTTCAGGAATACGTTGACACGTTCCTAAAGTTACATTTTCTGTTTCTCCTTGCATGCTATATGATTCCGGAAGGCTAGACTCTACCCCAATTTTCAGACAAAAGGTGACAATATTATTGTAACGCCAAGCATAACACCTGCAAAACACCATTACCCCTACATCTGAAATACAAAACCCTAACTTGTACAAGAGCTTATTGTAAATACTCCTTTCCTTCCTTGATTCACACAGTACTAGTGGCACTTACACAAATTTCCAACAACTTGATTTGGAAACATTATTAGCAAACCTTGTAGATGATGGATGCTTATCAATATAACTTGGTTTATGACTTCAAGAAGCATGTATATACAAGATACTCATCTTATCAACAGATAGCAGAGTCAGAAGTTCATACAAAGTAATTTTTCTAAGTAGACAATATTCTACTTCTACTTTATGTACTTAGAGTAGGCCAAGCTTTGAGAATAAAACTTTAAATTCAATAATATTACTGAAATAGATTTAATTTGTCTTTCAATCTATCATATCATAGTTCTGACTAGTACTTGTAATCTTATTTACATCTCTTATATTGTTCTAATTATTGTATTTTGTATATCTACAAGCTAGGATATTGTATTTTAGATATAAGGGTAATGATGTTTTACAGATGTTATACTTGGTGTTACAATAATATTGTCACACTTTTTGTCAGAAAATTGGAATAGAGCCTAGGCTTCTGGAACGATACATTTTCTAACATGCTGGATTGACATTTGCTTGACCTAACACCTCATTTAGGGTCCAGTATTGCAAAAAGGGCCTTCAATAATAGAGCCTGTGTGGTTAAAAGGGAGGGAGGATTGAATTGGAGCTTCTGAAAATGTAGATTAAAGGGAGAGGTTCTTTTATGACCTAGTGAGAAAAATTGAAAGTATGGTTTCAGTAGACTAAGGGCCTGTTTGGCGGTAACGGTAGTGTTACATATAAGACGAACTGGCATAGTGTAATAGGCATGTTACATGACCATTGGCAAAAGGTCACATGTTCGATCCCAGGGTCCGTCAGAGTATTTGGAGAATGAGTTAATTTCTGCCAATACGATATTGGCATAGAACCTTCATTTACGCTACCACCGAAAGTCGCTGACCGAGGGGTTTTCGCTGAGTCTGCAATGGAGGACTCTCGGCTATCCTGACGAAGTCAAATGAAGTAAATCGGTCAGTTGGTTGTGACGGTAATCGCATGCAAAGATCCCTCAACTGCGTCAACGTATGGATGCCAACCGGGGGGAGGTCGGCTACTCCGATATGAGTTCCCAGCTGCCATGCAGGCAGTAAGACAGAATTTCAAGTCCGTTGGTGGAGGAATGCAGAGGAAAATCCTGACAAGAGAATGACGCACAAGAGACGATCATTCACCCACGCCCAAAGGCATGATAAGGTAGAGTCAGATGATGGCCTGCCGCGTGAAAGGTCAACCCGGAGCACGACGAGGCCTAACCACCATTGGCACGATAAGACAGGGACATGCTTCCTGCAGGTTGACGCAGACAGACGAGCGATTTGACTGTATTGATAAGTCCGTCATCGGAGCTGATTACTTCGTATGCAGAGATAGGACCAGCAACCGCTTGCCATGGTGAAAGGGTTTGAGTGACTACGATTAACATGAACACTGCGAACAGAGGGGTGGGACACCCTCTCCGCTGTTCAGGGAAATCAGAGTCCAGAGGGGTAAAGGTTTTCACAGTCTACGAAGTGCGCATAGAGGAAAAGTGGGAGGAGCAGATAGGCCGTGAATACTCAGACATGGAATATAAATATCGAGGTACCTCCCGCACTTTTTAAAGAATCAGTAATGGAGAGAAGACCTTATCAATATATTCATTCTACAATACACTTCTATATTTAGTTCTATCTTGACATCTTAAGTGAGCCTTTCTAGAGAATCACTTCATCGCGTATCGGGCCTTAGTCTAGACTCGCTTGTCTTTAGAGTCGGCTACTACCTAATACTATATTGATATCTTCTACAGTACTGAGGCTCACAACCGCCTCCTTCAATGAGTCTGGAGGACCACTTATCTGGCACCCTCTACCATCTATCTCAAATCTATCTCAAACAAAACCCACACATATACGAGATCGAGTTTGATTTCAGCATAAGCGCAGTCTTCAAAGACGAAAACATTCCCTTCTCGTTCACTGATCACAGGATCAAGTGGGCCCTCAAAAACCCCACCCTCAGACAAAGAAAAAGAAATATATCCCAACCAAGGATTGAAGAAGGATCGCAGGATTCTAGGGACATCGACATGCTGCGCACTGAGAAATAGCAACGGCTGATCAGCGCATGGGGACCAGGCCAAGATAGCCCTTTTTCTGTACCACCTCCACCTCCAGGAGGTGACATTCCACTGCTATGGCTGGGTTCCACACCCACACTTGGGAATCCACTGTGGCCATCAGTACCAAGAGGCCCAACTCAAAGCTTTGCAAAAGGACGAAGCAGGCAGTGGTCATGTTCGGAGACCCCAACCCCCTCAGGCACCAGTGACTTGGGTGCTTTTGCCGCATACATTGGGACACTGATCGGCCGATTGGCGCGCAGCGTTACCCAAATCCAGAATGACCCGATGGTCGCATATGGGACCCTATCTGATAAGGGGAAAGAGACGGCAGAAGGCCTCGCTCAAGTAAGAGAGCGACTTCTAAAGGAGGAGAAGCTGGTTGGAGAGGAATTGGCACTTTGGCAAAATAAGAGTAGGAAACTGGAAGGAGAGGTAGTGGCCAAGATCACTAGATTTAAGGGAGTGATCGAAGTGGCACTTGGTCGCATGCATGAGCGATCAGAACAACAAGCAGCAGTAAGTGGACAGCTGCACCAAGACCTGGGATGCACTATCCAAGAATCGGTGAATAGAGACCAGGAACTCTATACAGGCCTGGATAGACTCCGGAAGGAGCTGGATGAAGAACGATGATGTCGGGGAACCCGGGAACTGTAGTTTGTAACAGAGCGACAGACCCTTGATAAAAAAGTGACGATGGGGCTTAGGGACATGCAGCAAAACATGACCCAGATGTTTGCCCAATTGACAAGGGAAATAATTGTGCTGGTACAGACAGCGTTAGGATCACATCAGGGGAGATCGACCCATGATGGTGAAACCGGGCGAGGACGGTTGGGCCCATCCCAACAAAACAAAGGGAAGGGGCCAGTGGAGAGAGGCACCCAGCCAGAGGCCATACAGGGTGACCAAGAAAGAACCGCGGCGGCCCAAATGTGGTCAGAGGAGCAGAAGACCCGGAGCCAGGAGATGACGGGTCAGACAATGGTGAGGAAGGAGCGTGCCGCCGGCCAGGGGCGTTGCCCTCAGGAAGGCTGCAGACAGCTAAGGAAGAGGAGGAACACCAGATGATGCTACAGTTAGCCAAGGAGTTGGCCCGACAAACTGCATTGCATCAGAAAAAGCCCACAGACCCTCCATTCGCATATGAACCAAAGTCCTACTAGGACATAACAACCTGGCTTCATGCGTGACAGGACTACTTTAGCTGAAATCCCATGTTGTGGATGGAGGATGAAGATAGAATCATATATACCTTGGGAAGGACGAAGGGTGCTGATGTGACACCCTTCAGCAACTGGTATAGGAAGAGCATGGAAGGGCTCCAAGGGTATGCCGCTCGTCCTCAATTGCTGACATGGGAACAGTTTCGGCATGAGATTATCGTACGATTCTCAGCGATCAACAAGGACCGAATGGCCCTAGCATGGATGGGCAAGATCAAGTACGAGAAGGACATCAACCAGTACCTTCTCCAGATGGAAAACTTGAACATCAAGGCAAAGCTTCAAGGAACAGCGTGGAGGAAGATAGTCGAGGATCGACTACTGGAGGCGATACTGAGATGACTGTCTCATAAGCGATACGACACCGACGCCGAATGGCTAGAGCACCTTCGAGCGGTCCACAACCGGGAGGAAGCTTTTCTCGATAGCGAGAGGCAACGATGAGACAATCCATCCAGCTCCTCAAGTTCTTCTGGACCGTTGAAACGATGACGGGAGGACAGAGAAAAGGAGCCGAAGCGAGGAAAGGAGGAAGGGTGACCTAGCATGTTCCAGAGGAAGGCAGCACCAGGAACGTTCAAGTCAGCAAGTTTTGTCCAGGCCAATAAACTGGCCAAAACGGCAGGAGTTGAGCATACCAACTGGAAGAAAGCTCACAAAAGAATGTCCCAGAACCTGGTCGACCAATGCCGGGAAAATAAAAGCTGCACCCGGTGCACACTTACCAACGACAAGTGGGGAGCTTGTAGGAAGGGAGCCGTTGTCGCAACGATAGGACAATGGAAAGCAGCGCAGTTTAGGCCCCGAAACATGGAGGTTTGGAATACCATCCCAAGGCCAGCAGTAAACCAGACCCATGTGCCACCAGCACCTAGACTTTGGGAGTTGTCCGATCAAGAAGAAGGATAGGTCAGACAACTGGGAGCCCTGTATAAAAACCATGAACTACGTTCCGAGCTAGGGCAATGGCTTAGTCGAGAATGTTGGTGAACTGCACTGACTGGGTTCTGAGCGTGAGCAGTGACAGAAGTGTGAGGGGCATAAGAAAGTGTGTATAACGGAGAAAGTTAACCCATCTCAGCGGGATGCAATCAAGAATGACCCCCAACCTGGATGCAGGATGGCAAGACTTTGTATTCCTTTCTGGATAGGGAAGGTTCAAACCTGGCATGCATGAAGAGGGGACTGTTGCGGGGGGCAACTCAGGGCGCCCCAACTCTTTCCTCCAAAGGTTATGCACAGGAAATGAGTAGGGATAGTGCAGGACGACCTGAAGGCGCACCCCCTATCTCAGGATAGCACCACCGGCAACGGCGAGTAGGCAGGCTGCAGGTTGCTAGATGAGACAAAGGACAGCGTGCTCACCTTAAATCATATGCAATGGCAGGAGTTGAGCATCTAAGGCGGGGTTAGAAAGGTCGCTCCCTCATCTATGCACTGGTGGCATAGACTGGTATGATTAAATATTGTTATTGAGGAAAAAGAAGGCAAGAAAGGAGAGGCACACATGAGGGACCGAGTTTGTCTAAGGACGCCTAAATGGCTGAAATTGTGCGAGCACAATAACAAATACCCAAGATTATTGAATGTCCTTATATACAAATGTCCATTAAATGAAGACAAGGTAACCCTACAGGGAAACCAAAGCGACGGAAAACTCAAGTCTCAACACCTACACACTATGAGTGCCCACAAGGCACAGCCCACTTAAGAATACAAGGAAAATGAGTACCGATTCGCATGTTATTAGACTCGGGCTCGCAGATCTTCATTATACGAGAAGCGCTAGTCCAAAAGCTTGGGCTAGCAATGGTATAGCGAGACACCCCAGTTAGCATAACTAGGTTTGAGGGCGCACAGTCCCAAAATGCGAGAAGGTACTACACGACCCCTCTCTGGCTGGAAATTGGGCTAACTGACACTGCTTGGAAGTTACCTGCAAAGTCATGAGCCAGGAGATCCAGGACTTAATAATACCTTTCGGTTGGTGGCATCGCCAACACCCCTTATCATACATCGAAGATGCAAGCAGATGGGCATTGCAGGCGGAGCAGGGTAAGCAACACCTAGAACCAGAAGATGAAGGAATCTGCATAGAGTGGGATGAGACAGTGGCCTCAGACCCCACCGCAAGATACGTGGGCCGAATTACAGGCTCAGAGGACCGAGAGGCAGTAGTCATGGAAACTCTGCCCAAACCCTACAGGAAGTATGCTGATCTCTTCCTGCCCCAGGCAGCGCAACGGCTCCCAAGTCACACCACCTCTGATTATGAGATCAAAGTGGTCGAAGGAGAAAAGCCTCTGTGGGGGCCAATACACCTGTTGTCCAAAAAGGAACTACGGGCGTTGCGAGAGTACCTAGACAACATGCTGCGCGAAGGAAAAATAACACCAAGCCAGTCACCCACAGGGGCCCCAATACTGTTTGTACCAAAACCTAACGGATGAGTGAGGCTATATGTGGACTACCACGGGTTGAACCAGGTTACCATTGCCAACAAGTACCCTGTACCGCTCATGAGTGAACTCAGAGATCGCGTAGTCGGGTCGCGTATCTTCACCAAGTTGTACCTAAAGGACGGGTACCACTTGATACATATTAAGGAGGGGGACGAGTGGAAGACGGCCTTCCGCACTCAGTATGGTCATTATGAATATCGAGTAATGCCATTAGGGCTACTAAACATGCCCGCTACCTTTCAAGACATGATGCACGTAGTCCTAAGGAGATTTCTAGACTTAGGAGTACTCGTGTACATAGATGATGTACTAATCTACTCCAAGATGGAGGAAGACCACGTCTAGCTAGTCAAGGAGGTGTTAGCTGAATTGTGGAAATACTGGTTGGCAGTGTTGATCACTGAGTCAGTATTCCACACCAAAATAGTGGAATTTCTGGGATATATAGCAAAGACAGATGGGATTACAATGAGTGATCGAAAGGTCAAAGCCATAAGGGAATAGAAGAGACCTGCGTCTGTAAAGGAGATACAAATCTTTATGGAATTTGCAAATTTCTGCCGGAGGTTCATCGGGAATTTCTCAGGAACGTGTAAACTCATAAAGAAGTTATTGAAGGGCGACCCCAAGGGGTTCGCATGGGGCAAGGAGCAGGAGGAGGCTTTCGAGTTCCTGAAGGAGCAGTTCGTGACGGCACCTATTTTGGCACATTTCTACCCAGACCGAAATACGGTGGTGGAAACGGATCCTAGTGACTTCGCGCTAGGGTGTGCACTGTTACAGTATATAGAAAGAAAGCTACAGCCGATCGCATTTCACTGCCGGAAGCTCAACTTGGCAGAACGCAACTACGACATTCACGATAAAGGGTTGCTTGCCATAGTTGAGGCATTCAAGGAGTGGCGTCACTACCTTACAGGCACTAGGGAACCCATAACGGTATTTACGGACTGTCAAAATCTAGAATACTTCCTCACGACCAAGGCGGTAATGTGTTCGGGCCAGGCCCTAGTCACATGGCAGTACAATAGGAGCAGATGGCTTCATGATCAACATGAAGCGAACGCTGCTTGCTAAAGGAGGCTTCGAATGGGGTGTAATAGGAGATCAAAGAAGTAACCGTTCAACCAAGTATATATTAAAAATACTGTCTGTTGAAGTCGGCTGTTTCCATTGTGGAAATTAGCAGTCTTTAAATACAGCATATCGCTTATTTCCAGTATGAGCGATATTGTAAAACAATATGTGTATCAACTGATAGCACACGAAAGAATATAAGTATCAAACGATACTGTGAAACCAAACATAAAACAATGTGTGTATCAACCGATAGCACACGAAACAATATAAGTATCAAACGATACTGTGAAACCAAACATAAAACAATGTGTGTATCAACCGATAGCACACGAAACAATATAAGTATCAAATGATACCGTGAAACCAAACATAAAACAACCTAGTACCTGTACCGGTTACAAAGGCCTGGAGTGCCAGGCAAATAAGGTGGGCACAGAAGTTAGTAGATTTTAACTTCAAAATTGTGTACCGACCAGGGCCAAGTGGTAGGAAACCAGATGCATTAAGCAGATGGCTGGAGTACTGTCCAGAGGGGGGAGCTGCGCAAAGTGAGAAGCTCTCAATTTTAAACCCCGCACATTTTAACCAGGTTATAGTTATAGTGGTAGGAAGAGAAGAACCTGGTTTAAGTCAAAAGACACTTGAGCCTGGATACACCCGAGCTATGAGGTTACACCCAGAAGCTCAGATTCCAACAAGGGGCTCAAGCGAAGTGGCAGGACATGATATTTATGCCCGGGAAGGGACAATAGTCCCAGCTCGCAGACAAACAACAGTGACCACCGAAATAGCCTTAGCGTTAGAAGCAGGAACCTACAGCCGAGTAGCCCCAAGAAGTGGCCTTGCCATCCGCCATGGGATTATGGTCAGAGCAGGAGTCATTGACAGGGACTACCAAGAAGAGGTGAAGGTGTTGTTATTCAATCTAAAGGACCAGGACTACCATGGGGGGAAGAGTGAGTGAGTTGTGCAACTCATAATAGAAAGGATTCATGATGGGGAGCTCCACAATGCAATCGAGCTAGATAATACTGAGAGAGGCCAAGAAGGATTTGGAAGCATGGGAACCAGTGTGGTGGAAACCCCAACCGAGACCATCCAGTTGAGGGAAGAAAGTGCACAAAATCAATACTTCAACAAATTCGATCAGGGAAGCCATAAAGCCCTGATAACTGAAGGAACCGTGCTGACCAACGCAGTGGTCATTGAAGCACTGGCATGGAAATTTGATGCCCAATTCCGAAGACAGGTGGAAGAAAAAGGAGGGATAGACTAGGACTGGAAGATGAGGAGAGAGGAGTTGGAAAAACTACGAGATGAGGGAAAGGAAATGCCAACGCATTGGTCTTTAGTGAATGGCCTCCTTTACCCCAAGGGACAGCTATTCATCCCTAAGGACAAGGCCCTACAAATGCTGATTGCTCAAAGCAGCCACGACTCCAAGGTCACGGGGCATTTCGGCCAGGGAAAGATAGTAGAATTCATAATGAGGGACTTCTACTGGAAAGGGCTCGCGGAATAGGTAAACGATTATGTACAGTCATACGACAAGTATCAGCATAACGAGGTGCCATGGCATGGAAAGTATGGGTTTCTACAACCATTGGAGATACCCTACGTGGCATGGAGCTCTATCTCAACCGATTTCATAACTCAGTTACCGAAGTCAGAAGAAAACACTCAGATCATGGTAGTAGTCGACCGCTGCACCAAAATGGCCCATTTCATAGGACTTAAGGAAAAAGCAACTGCAAGGGACGTAGCCCAGACATTTCTCTGAGAAGTGTGAAAACTGCATGGGCTGCCAACAGAAATTATCATAGATATGGACATGAAGTTTGCAGGCGAATTTTGGGAATCCCTTTGCAAACGCTAGGGCATTAAGGGAAAAATATCAATGGCATACTATCCGCAAACTGGCGGGCAAACGGAGTGAACCAACCAAGTGCTGGAAGGCTATCTCCAAACCTTCATTAACCATGATTAGGATGATTGGCACCAACTACTCCCACTGGCAGAGCATGCCGATAATAACTCCATTACGAGTGCACATGGACTAACCCCATTCTACGCAAACTATGGATACCACCCGCAGACAGAATGGGTAAGGGTGTAATGTGTTCGGGCCAGGCCCTAGTCACATAGTGGTACGATAGGAGCAGATGGCTTCGTGATCAACACGAAGTGAGTGCTGCTTACTAAAGGAGGCTTCGAGCGGGGTGTAATAGGAGATCAAAGAAGTAACTGTTCAACCAAGTATATTTAAGAATACTGTTTGTTGAAGTCTGCTGTTTCCATGGCGGGAATCAGGGGTCTTTAAATACAGCATATCGCTTATCTCCAGTATGAGCAATATTGCAAAACATTGTGTGTATCAACCGATAGCACACGAAACGATACAAGTATCAAATGATACTGTAAAACCAAACATAAAACAATGTGTGTATCAACTGATAGCACATGAAACAATACAAGTATCAACCGATACTGTGAAACCAAACATAAAACACTAGTAACCCATACCGGTTACAAAAGGAGCGAGAAGCTCAAAATCCAGGAGCCACCATGTATGCTTACTGGATAAAGGAAATACATGAACAAGCGATGGCCACACTAAAGGAAACTAGAGAAGCAATAGGGCGGTACCATGACAAGAAACCGAGGCCGCAGCCAAACTTTCAGACGGGCGACTTGGTCATGCTAAACGCCAAGACCATCTACATCAAATGACCCTCCAAAAAGCTTAGCCCAAAACTATGCAGGCCTTTCAAAATCCTGGAACCGCACAGCAACCGCGCATTCAAGCTGGAAATCTCGGAACACGGGAAAATATATCGTGTCTTCCATGTATTGTTGTTAGAGCCTTATCGGACGTCTGTTCGACCAGCTCGGGAACAGACTCCCCGGACGCCATAGGAGATAGATGGTGACTTGGAATGGGAGGTTGAAAAAATAGTAAGAAGCAAGGTCATTTTGTACATGCGCAGGGTTCACGGGCGCACTAGGAGGATCTGTAAACTTAGGTATTTTGTGAAGTAGTGCGGGTGCTCGGAGGATGAAAACACGTGGGAGCCACCGGAACATTGGGGGCATGTGGCCGAGTTGGTAGAAGGGTTTCACAGGGAAAACCCGGAAATGCCACGGATGTAGAGGAAGGATGACAGGGAAAGGTTTTCCTAGGCGTGGCCAAGTAAACTCGCAAAGGTTTTTCACCCTATCTTGTCAAGTCCTAAAAGGAGTTTAATTTATACGCGATTAGAAAATTAGACTATAGAGATTCGGGCCGAACTCTTGGAAAGGGGAGCTCGTGTTACATATAAGACGAACTGGCATAGTGTGATGGGCATGTCACATGACCATTGGCAAAAGGTCAGGTGTTCGATCCCAGGGTCCATCCGAGTATTTGGAGAATGGGTTAATTTCTACCTATACGACATCGGCACAAAACCCTCATTTATGCCACCACCGAAGGTCGCCGACTGCGGGGTTTTCCCTAAGTCTTTAAGGAAGAACCCTCGGCTATCCTGACAAAGTCAAATGAAGTAAATCGGTCCGTTCGTTGTGACGGTAATCACATGCAAAGATCGCTCAGCTGCCTCAATGGATGCACGCCAACTGAGGAGAGGTTGGCTACTCCGATATGAGTCTCGGGCTGCCATGCAGGCAGTAAGACAGAATTTCAAGTCCGTTGGTAGAGGGATGCAGAGGAAAATCATTACGAGGGAACGATGCACAAGAGACAATCATTCGCCCACGCCCAAAGGCATGATAACGGAGAGTGAGATGATGGCCTGCCGCATGAAAGGTCAACCCGAAGCACGATGAGGCCTAACCGCCATTGGCGTGATAAGACAGAGACATGCTTCCTGCAGGTTGCTGCAGACGGACGAGGGATCTGGCTGTATTGATAAGTCTGTCATCAGAGCTAATCACTTCGTATGCAGAGATAGGACCAGCAACCGCTTGCCATGGTGAAAGGGTTTGAGTGACTACAATTAGCATGAATACTGCGAAGAGAGGGGTGGGACATCCTCTCCGCTGTTTGGGGAAATCAGAGTCAAGCGGGGTACAGGTTTTCAGGGTCTACGAAGGTCACACAGAGGAAAAGTGGGAGAAGTAGATAGGCCGCGAAAACCCAGACACGGAATATCAATATCGAGGTACCTCCTACCGTTTTTAAACAATCAGCAATGGAGAGAAGATGTAACGTGTTTGGGCCAGGCCCTAGTAACGTAGTAGTACGACAGGAGCAGATGGCTTCGTGATCAACACGAAGCGAGCACTGCTTGCTAAAGGAGGCTTCGAACGGGGTGTAATAGGAGATCAAAGAAGTAACCATTCAACCAAGTATATTGTAAGAATACTGTCTGTCGAAGTCTGCTGTTTCCATTGCGGAAATCAGCGGTCTTTAAATACATCATATCGCTTATCTCCAGTATGAGCGATATTGCAAAACAATGTGTGTATCAACCGATAGCACGCGAAACAATTCACAGATCAAACGATACCGTGAAACCAAACATAAAACAATATGTGTATCAACCGATAGCACATGAAACACTACCAGTATCAAACGATACTGTGAAACCAAACATAAAACAATATGTGTATCAACCGATAGTACACAAAACAATACCTGTATCAAACGATACTGTGAAACCAAATATAAAACAACCTACTACCCGTACCGATTACAGAAGAGCTTATCAATATATTCGTTCTATGATACACTTCTATATTTAGTTCTATCTTGACATCTCAAGTGAACCTTCCTAGAGAATCACTTCATCGCGTATCGGGCCTTAGTCTAGACTCGCTTGTCTTTAGAGTCGGCTACTGCCTAAACGATAGGCAGGTCCACTGTTCCATTTATAGATGATTTTAGCTGGAGAAAGGATTGTCTTGACACTTTCAGAATGGAAAGAAATAGTCATTTGTATCAGGAAACAGAATACAACAGTCATATTCAAACTGGCCCAAACTCTATACTAACTTTTTGTCACAAACAGTAACAGAGGTGGAAGATTACTTACATTATGACAGACTCAGAACAGTATGCAGGAAGGTTTTAGTTAGGCTTACCAGCAAGGCAGATTAGTTCAACTTTTGTTCTATGACTCACATTGGGGTTGTGGGGTCTTATAATACTGACAGTTGTAAGTTATTAATATGTTATGATTAGTTGATGCACTTGAGTAACTCGTAGTTGTAAGTCACATGATGTTATGATTTTCGCATGTGACTTGGATAGCAAGTCATGGGTCTCATACATGTGACTCAAAGGCATGAGTTATAGGGTTAGGGTTGGCATAAAGAGCAAATATAATGGAGGTAGCTAGTACCCGGAAGGATCAGCTCTTCATGCTATCATCTTTGTATCTTCTTACCTATAATGTTACTACTTTACTCTTCTCCTACATGGCAACATTGCACATATACTATCATGGGTGAGTCATCAGATAGGAGTCTTGAGTGCTTAGCTATTTGACTCAGAAGAAGGAGTATGATTTTATACAACAAAAACTCCGATATTATTATCCATATTAAAAGTGTACTGACTATGAGGAAACATTACACTTTTCGAGAAAATGTGTGACAATTTTTCCTGTGATGGAAACCATAACACCCCTCCAAATTTACTTTTCATAATTAGATTATATTACTCTAAATATTAATTTCTTAAGTCTGTATCACATAATTTGTCAAAAGCATAGGGTTTATGGATGTTATATCTATAAAACCAGTTAGTAATAGGAAGTTAAGCATATATTATATATTATTGTACCAAATTTAATTCTGGAATAGCAATTATATGGTACAAAGTGTCTAAAAGTAGACCCTCCAGTAATACAGCAATCCCATGGCAACTGATCGGAATTGAGCAATAATTGCCAAGATATAAGGAGTAAGGAGAAATGACACATGTTCAAGAAATGTGTAACAAAGTGCATAAGGCCAAAATCAATAAAGTAAAAATGTTGATACCTTATATAATTAATTAAACATTGTAATTCAAGTAAAAGATGAATAAAAGAATAGCTAAGAAGGGTTTTGAGCTAAGAGAACAAGATGATGACTTTTATAAATAACATTAGAAAATTGAGTTGTGCCATACTACAATCCAGCATAGTAGGCATTAAGAATATGTGTACTCTTCCACCAGTATCTCAGAAGTAACAGGGAGGATACCTCTTCTAAAGCTTTTGGAACTGTTTTGATCAGTGAAGGCCAATTGTATTGGCAATGTTTCCTTATATACCACTTTGCTCTTCCACATCGATACTCAATCTAATGAAGTTCACAAGGGAATTTAGGTGAATTTTGTGGTTGGCTTGTTGGGTGTTTGTCAGAATCTGAGATAGAATTGTTTGCTTTGGATAAAGTATAAGGCTTTTTGAAGTATCTTTTTTCAGATCCGATGGTTCGCATACGCCTATGCTTGTTACTCATACATGCCATACTTCTCGTGTAACGACCCAGCATACATGAGCTATGGCAGATGGAACCTATACCCATACAGGGAGCCAGGAGGCGAACTGGTAGGAACCGGCAGGCAAGTAAGTACTTGGCCTACGGGGACCCGATGGCCCAGGCTCCGAGAATGAACAGGATTGGTTGCTCCGGGACTTAGGTACCTGGATACACCCGGGGGTGGTGTCCGTGTACTTAGGGATGTCTGAAGGGTCAGTTGCTCAGCTAGACCAGGTAACTGGAGAAAGGTCAGACGAGTCTATCTCCGGCAACGGGATAAACAGTGGAACAGGGAAAAGTTATCTTGTCCACCAGACAGGTTACCCTATCCTCAGGATCAGGTTACCCTGTCTTAGGGCCTGAGTTACCCTACCTTTCAATACGAAGTCCCACAGGGAGTTCAGGAAAAATAACTAGAATGTTTGTCATGCGAAGCCACACATAATACTGGAATCTGGGGTTCCGGGAGATGCTATTGGGCGAGCTACGTAGCTTCGATGAAGCTGTAAATTGAAGACATTATTCCTATCATACCCCTCTGGCCCCGCCTTGAGGCCCGCACGTCATGGGCAAACGGTTATGTAGTTGTGTGCAGTCTAGCAAAGAGGAATCTTTGTAGACATGCTTGAAACACCATATACGTTGCTGCCGCCCGGCCGACCGTAAGCTGTTCGCAGCATATATAGGTGGGCATAGGGTGGAAGGTGGAGTACCTCCTCCAAGTTGTTCGGAGTAAAACGGACCAAAACTGACAGAGTTAACAGATGTTAACTGTGGGGGTCCTGAAGGTAGTCCTGGGTAGTGCCAGGGTGACTGGGAGAGTTTTATACCTACCAAGCCCGAACGTGCTCCCAACGCTATAGGCTCTGAAAGGGAAGTGCAGAGACACTAAAAGCATGATTCCTACCACAGGTAAGGTAGATCCAAGGTGGTGGTCATGGGTAGCGCCAATTGGATCACTCCCGGACTACCGTGCCCTGCGGAAGACACCGGAAGCCCGAGACCCGTAAATAGTAAATAGATAAACCGCTCACGGTAGCCTCCGGAGTCAAGTAGAGATCAATGCATATGGGAAGGGTGTCATAGATAGTCTAGTTCATGA
>PYWC01000001.1:219029-252164 GCA_003182015.1 Tuber magnatum | reverse complement strand
CAACGCTATAGGCTCTGAAAGGGAAGTGCAGAGACACTAAAAGCATGATTCCTACCACAGGTAAGGTAGATCCGAGGTAGTGGTCATGGGTAGCACCCATTGGATCACTCCCGGACTACTGTGCCCTACGGAAGACACCGGAAGCCTGAGACCCGTAAATAGTAAATAGATAAACTGCTCACGGTAGCCTCCGGAGTCAAGTAGAGATCAATGCATATGGGAAGGGTGTCATAGATAGTCTAGTTCATGAGGTGCCTTGACTGTTAGCCTCTGGCAAGACACCAATGTGCAGAAGTTTTCACTCTGGCGGGCAAAATAGAAATGCACCACAGAAACAATAACCGCATAAGGTGAACGCCGACTAGAGTGAGTCGACACATGCATGCCCAAAGGGTGTGCCAGGAGACGTGTCGGACCTCCCTTAGCAGAGAAGGATGTACTCGAATGGTTGGAGTAAACTGATAGGGGAGTTTCTGGCATAAGATAAAACTACCTGAAAATCTATGCGAGAACTCTCCTACTCCAACAATCAATCCTCTCGAGACCTTAATTGAGTGAAGCGTCAGGCTTAACGATATTAAGTTTTACTGTTTACTTTACTCTTACATCTGTGAGAACGTTTGGCGATAAGTTTGAAGTTGTTCAGTGCGGTCGCAACCTTGGGATCCACCTTCCTAGGGGTGCCCCCGTTACATCTCGGGACTTGATTGAATTCAGAATTGTTGTTAAAGGTCATTGTGTATTAGATGCATCACTTGACAAATATCAAGTACTATCATATTTTAGTCATCTCCACTTCACAGTATTTTTCAGCATGGTACTATGTAGATTCTATCCCTTGTATCACTCTCACCAAAATTTTCACTTTTTAATCTTGAATTACACTCTTCTTCAACCCTTAATTAAAAAAAAAAAAGTGCTAGCCTCTTCTCCTTTCCAATAGCTTCCCCTCAGCTTTTTTTTTTATAAATATCCTGTGTTGTGGTTGACTAATTCAGAATTGCATTTGATCTATTCAGAGGATCCAGTTTGAGACAATTTGCAATATACCTAAACTCTACCTTTTGAATATAGAAATTGTTGGATATTTTCCATCTATATGAAATTGAAATACATGATAAAACAGAGGAGATAGTAGTTACTAAAGGGTGAAAATTGGTATTGTAGATAGATGAGATAAACAGAACACCAACAGAAGAATATTTTATTATGCTAATTAAGAGATATGATACAACCATGAAGTTCAAAGTTGTTCAGAGTTTACAATATAAGGTATCATACCCTTAGTTGGAAACTAAACATTGGAAGGGTGTTACGGTTGCCGTTGCAGGAAAAATTGTCACACTTTTTCTAGAAAAGTTGGTATCATATAGTGTTTAGTCTTCCGGAACCATAGCATTTAGGATATTAGTGGAATGTTTGAAAACTATCTGCCTTCTTATCAATGCTCATTTACTTCTTTAGCTCCATTTTCCTTTCATTTATTATTATTTTATTTGTTCCTTTACATCAAATGTTATTGTTTATAGTTTTGTTAGAAGGGGTTCTATCTTATAACCCCCCGGTTCGAAAAGCGTGCTCCAAGTCCTTCGATCATTTTCTGATCCAACCCCCCCTTCGTTGCAACATTGTCAGGGCCCGCCACTTCTTTCTGGATATGATTGTGATTTCTCTTGATAAGATACGATCATTCTTGAACGCGGCAAAGATAAGGTGGGAATTGAATTATGGGTGAAATTGATACCGTATTGTTGGAAAGGAACGGCCTTGCAAACAGGCGCACCTGGATATCAGTATGATAGTATGATATCATACAATCCCATCACAACCTATCACTCCTCCAGCCTTGTGCCTTGCTACTAATTCTTCCGTGAAACCTCCCGGACCTGTCCAGCCCTAGACCTTCCACAGATAGTCCATCGGTCCCCTTGATAACCTACCGGTACTCATTCGTCCCCTCAATCACACTCCCCCTGCCGCTTGGCTCCTCACCGTACCCGCGCCTGTACCGGTACTGTACGATACGAGTACTCCAGCCCCGAGCCGGTCGCTCCCTTTCCCAGAACAACACATCCGCCAGCTCCATCCAGACGTGAAACCTGTCGAGATTTCGCGGTCCGAATACAATATCAACAACATCGTGCGGGGTGTCCTGTCGCTTACCGTTTGACAGATTCTGGTGATCGAATTACCGTATGCGATGCAAGTACTTTTTCCCTAATTAAAAGTCCACAAACCCCCACACCGGTAAGCAAAACCCACACGTTCCGACAATCCTAATGGACCGACACCGAATTCCCTGATCGGCTTGTATATCTCCTTTGGTAACTTGCCAAGTTGCTTATGGATAGTTTCTACGGGACACTGATACTTTTGTATTCCGCTACCGCTTTACACCATGGCCTGCTCGTCACGGCAACAGACTGACTATTAGCGGACTAGTCGCACCGGTCGAGTAGCGGGTTGAAGCTCTCGCGGTGAAGGGTTAAGATATCCCGTCGCTGGAGTTTGCGGTTTCAATGTCGGGGTCCAGCCTGCCTTGTTCTTCAGTTAGACTTTCCGGAAGCATTTTTGCACACTAGGTTGGGGAAAAGTGCGATATGTTTAGCGTTCCCAGTACGATACTAGTACAGTAGGTAACCGCTCCGCACCCCCACCAACTGGTGCAGTAATGGCCAAGTTCGCACACTCTGTCTCGCTCATGCACTTGCATGAATCGAGAACAAGCTATGGAGGGATGTTCAATATTTTGCTGTCGGTTTTCTCGTCGTGCCGGGGGCCGACAGGGAGTTAGGCCGAAGTGGTCCGGTGTGAGGTTTGCTCAAGAGGCCGCGGGAGCGGTTTGACATACGGCCGCGCGGGGTTCCCCAGTGCCAGGCATAGGAGTCGTAAAGCTTGCCGGTTTCCTGCCCCAAGCGGGTTTCTAGTGTGTTTTTGTGGAGACCGTCTTTCGGGTTCCCTGCTGCTTTTGTAGGGAGGTGATGGTGGTGGCGGAGGTGAGGTTCTCAATGACGGTTGAATTTGGTATATGTATGAGTTAGACTACTTAGTCACTGCGATGCAGTAGTCTCTGATGGGTGTGCTCAGGGTAGATATCCGGAGGGCCCTTCTAGGATGGCATGGCTTGCCATAATGTATCTTGCTGGCCCATTATACTTGAGAGTAGGGTATTGCGTTACTCACGCCGAATGGCTGCGGTAACGTCTAGTGCACGCTGGAGTCTCGCTAGATATTCGGGTAGAAGGTAATACGTGGGTGGGTACTGGTCAAAGATAAATGGTATGCCTAGTAGTGTCTTAATCACGGGAAATCTCTTTTAACTGGCTGGAGTTTTTCTATTAGTTCTGGTCCCATAAGTGATGGGATGAGTCTGGTATTACGATGTCCGGTGTCGGTGAGTGACTTTATATGACGACAACGCTGCTAGCGTTCCTAATGTAAGTTAGGAGTAACTTAGGGATTGTGCTAACTATCGTACGCATACAGGCTGTGGTAATCTCGCTCGTGTTGAGAGGGGTGTTAAGGATGCCGCATTGAAATACCGTTCTGGTCCGGTAGTTTTCTTTGCATATGTCGCATTTCATTTTGGCAGGGGATGTTACAAGTACGTTTCTCACTTGAGGTGTGTTTAGGATATTTTCTGGGCATAGCAGCGGAGGTTCCCCATCGTTTCTAGTTTTTTTAGCCGTTTGAAGTAAGCCTTTAAGTCTCGGATAATTCGTACTTTCAACGCCCCCAGGTTATTGGCGTAGCAAACGGACCAGCGTGTTTGGCATATTGCCCATGTATTAGTCTGTTTATACAGTACCGATCACGGTGAGCTAAATGTCGTAGCACGGGTACATGCATACAGCTGTTATCGGGTTGATTGTTAGATTACGCGTGCACTGTGATTGAAGTCACAAAAGCAGTGCTTAGGAAGTTCACCTGTTGTCAACTTGGATAGAAATGGTGCCGATTCAGCACTCGTACAGTAAAATACGTGTATTATTTGTTGGATAAACTCGGTTGCAGGGAGCGAAGCGTGGGGCACCTTCCTCAGCCTTGCTTCCAGCGCTAGTGATAGGGCCGCAAGCACTCAAGAGACAGTTTGCTGTTTCACAAATTCCTGGTCAATTGATTGGTTTACCAGTAAGTAGATTTAGCTACAGAGCTGAGCAACTAGACTTACCCCGCTTTTCTAAACTCACTGCGGCTTCCGACAGACGATCCAAAGCTCTTCAACAACCTGTTCTCTACAGAATTCTAAGTATTGTAGCGGAAGAGAGAGAACATGTCTCAAGCTTTTACTGACAACATCAACTCCTTCATCGTGTCAAACAACATTACCCTTACCGATGCTGATGGTGAGGCCAAAATCATGGCATGGCTGTCTCCCTTAGAACCCAAAGTGCGACATCAGGATATTTGCAATTTGCGGGAGGACAGTATAGGGGCCTGGCTACTGGAGACCAAAGAGTTCAGAAGCTGGTGTGATGGTAGTGAGAAACATAAGCCCGATCATGCGGCCTTGCTCTGCTATGGCGATCCGGGGGTTGGCAAGAGCTACATCAGGTATGCAAGTCTGCGGGTGGGGGGTGTTGGATTACCTATAGGGCATGTGGTTTGGTGGATGGATATGCAGTTTGGCGGATATGCGAAAAGTGGATAGGAGGTTATTGGGCATGTGTTTTTGCGGTGTGCGGTGACCACGCGTGAGGTAGGAGATTTTTTCTTTCAGGTTCTATGCCACTCGGCATAGGATATAGTTCTTTGGTTTTGTGTTGTTTCTTTCACACCCTATGCCATTAGGCGTATGGTAGTTAGCATAGGGCATGTGCTTGAGGGATCACAGCGGATCATGGGATATCAGGATGGTTCTAGATTGTTTGAGATCATGGTATGATTGCTTGGTGTGTTTCCTTGGAGTTCGTTGAGTTTTTTGGAGTTTGGGAGATATATATCTCCGGTCCTATCCTTAGCTAGGAGATTGGTTGTTAGTCATAGATTTTCCCTCCTTCCACGCTCATCTCCATCTATCGTCTATCGTGATTGCATCCTCACCACTTCATTCTTTTCGTGCTTCCTATAGGTTTCATCAGGGGGGGGGAGGCAAACAAAGAAAATTATTGCTGACAAGTCGCGGTGGTAGTTCGGTGGTGGTAGACTATTTATGCGACCAGGCTATCGAACGAGATATGGCCGTGGCCTGTTTTCACTATGACTTTGCTTCCAGAGAGGAGCAGTCTCCGGTAAATATGCTCGGCTCTGTGTTCAAGCAGCTTGTTAGTGGGTTAGGAACAATTCCGCTAGAAATAGTGCGGAGATTTCGGGGCCAGAAGAAGGTGATTGGTGGCCGAGTACTTCAGCTTCCTGATATTGTGAGGATGTTTCCGACTGTCTCGTCTTTTCAACGCACATTCATCTGTGTTGATGCCCTTGACGAATGTGTTCCAAGCAGCTCCTCGAGGTCCTTCATGCATTAGGTCAAATTCTCCAAAGATCGCCAAACACTCGAATGTTCATAACTGGAAGGCCGCACATTCGGAGGGTGGTGGAGAGGGAGCTGGGCGGCGGAGTGACAAGTGTATTGACAAAGCCTAGGGATGATGATATAGTCACATATCTGCGTGCGAGACTGGGGAAGGACACAACCCCAGAGGTGATGAATGGCGAGTTAGAGGATGATATTATGAGGAGCATTCCCAAAGAGGTCTCAGAATCGTAGGTAGCCAGGCCACCCTAGGAAGCCTTTGGATGTCATATGCTGACAGATGCAAATTTAGGTGCCTACTCATTTCGCTCAAGATCGAGGCAATCATGAAAGAAACAACGATCCATCGAAGGCGGGAGAGGCTCAATGCCAAGGGGGATGGGTGCGGGTTGGGGGATGCATATGCGACAACGCTGGAACGGATAAGTGCACAGGACGGGGAGAAAGCAAAACTTGCCATGGCTACCTTGATGTGGGTGTGTCATTCGGAACGGCCATTACAGGTGGATGAAGTATGTCATGCGCTTGCTGTAGAGATTGGACGTACAGATTTCAATACCGACAATATTCCTGCGACAGAGACGTTACTTGCCTGCTGCCAGGGGCTAGTCACGGTGGATAAGGAATCCTCGACCGTCCGTTTGATCCACCACACGCTCCAAGAGTACCTTTCCGTTAATCGCAATTATTTCCCCCGAGCTTACTCAGCAATAGCGGAAACTTGTTTGACCTATCTGAATTCAGACCAGGCCAAGGCCCTTTCGGCTAACCTTGAACCTGACCTCTCAAGCCTGCCCTTCCTCAAATATTGTTCGAGGTGCTGGGGCACCCATGCAAAAAAAGAACTTTCGGATAAGGTTATGTTGCTTGCAGTGGAGCTATTGGGTCAGCACGAGAACTACATAGCCGCTAGATCACTTTTTGAGCAAGTATTGGAATCTAGCGAGTTCGCCGAAGTCAGCGTTCCTTCGCAGTTCAGTGGACTACACTGTGCATCTTATTTCGGGATTGTTGCGATTATGACGGCTTTGCTTGGAATAAATGGGTATGATGTCAACCAAAGAGATTCCGCAGGTATGACACCACTCTCATGGGCCGTGAGGAACGGACATGAGGAGGCGGTACATCTATTATTGGGGCAGGAGGCCATCGATCCCAACATTCCAGACAACGACGGCGATACACCGCTTGCGTGGGCTGCATTTAAGGGGCACGAGTCAGTTGTTAAGCAACTCTTGGACTGGAAAGAAGTTGACCCCGACAAGCCGGACGACAGGGGCAATACGCCGCTTTTGTGGGCCGCGATGAAAGGGCACGAGTCAATTGTTAAGCAACTCTTGGGTCGGAAAGACATCAAGCCTGACAGGCCGGACAACGAGGGCAGGACACCCCTCTCCCATGCTGCGGTTTGCGGGCACGAGCTAGTGGTGATACAATTTTTGGACCGGAAAGAGGTCGACCCCAACAAGCCGGACAACAAGGGATATACACGACTTTCATATGCTGCAGATCGGGGGCACGAGGTAGTTGTTAAACAACTCTTGGACCGGAAAGACGTCGAGCCCGACAAGCCGGACAACAAGGGATATACACCACTTTCATATGTTGCAGATCGGGGGCACGAGTCAGTTGTTAAGCAACTCTTGGACCGGAAAGACGTCAAGCTCGACAGGCAGGAAAACGAGGGCAGGACACCCCTCTCCCATGCTGCGGTTTGCGGGCACGAGCTAGTGGTGATACAACTTTTGGACCGGAAAGAGGTCGAGCTTGATAAGCCGGACAACGAGGGATATACGCCCCTCTCCCGTGCTGCATTTCAGGGGCACGAGTCAGTTGTTAAGCAACTCTTGGACCGGAAAGACGTCGACCCCGACAAGCCGGACAACGAGGGCAGGCCACCACTTTCATATGCTGCAGATTGGGGGCACGAGTCAGTTGTTAAGCAACTCTTGGACCGGAAAGACGTCACCCCCGACCAGCCGGACAACGAAGGCAGAACACCACTTTCACTTGCTGCAGCTGGTGGGCACAAGTCAGTGGTTAAGCAGCTTTTGGACCGGAAAGAGGTCGAGCTTGATAAGCCGGACAACAAGGGATATACGCCCCTCTCCCGTGCTGCATTTCAGGGGCACGAGTCAGTTGTTAAGCAACTCTTGGACCGGAAAGAGGTCGACCCCGACAAGCCGGACAACGAGGGCAGTACACCACTTTTGTGGGCCGCGATGAAAGGGCACGAGTTAGTTGTTAAGCAACTCTTAGACCGGAAAGACGTCGACCCCGACAAGCCGGACAACGAGGGTAGGCCACCACTTTCATATGCTGCAGATCGGGGGCACGAGGCAGTTGTTAAGCAACTCTTGGACCGGAAAGATGTCGACCCCGACACTCCGGGCAGTAGGGGCCATACAACCCTCCACTTTGCTGCAGTTCAAGAGCACAAGTCAGTGGCTACACAAACTTTGGAGGGGCAAAAAGTTAACCCTGGCAAGCTAGACCATGAGTGCGATACACCCCCCTCAGGGGCTGCAATTACAGGGCACGAGCCAGTGCTGAACCTTTCCACCAGGAAGACGTCGACCCGGCACACCAGACAACAAGGCCAGGCCCCCACCTTCACGAGTTGGGATTAAAAGCGATGAGCCAATGGTTCAGAAAATTTTGGATAGTAATCCCCTCTCGTGGGCTGGGAAGGAGCGCGAAGTAATATTGAAACCACTGCTGGTGAGATGTCAACCCCACAAGACTAGATACAAATACCGATCTTGTTCGTTTTAGAAGGCACATAGAGCAATGGTGAATCTACTGAGAGCCTGAAAACCCCGTGGCTCCAGTCTGGTTGATGTCGGCAAGCTCCTAGCTTCTTTCCCCTCTTCGAATATTTGACCCCGGCTATTTGCTATTCCCCCCATCATGCCCCTGGTTGCAGTCTATATCCTGGTTTCCGCCCCCTCCCCTACATCTTTGCCGGGCCTCTGGAGTATACGATACAGTCCTACCGCTATCCCTTCCCTTACCTGCTCTTTCCTTTCTTTTTGGGCTGGTCCTTATTTCTGAACTTGGCAATTCTCCAGACGTGGAATTTGCCGTGTCTTTTCAATTTTTCCAGTTATTTAATGATGTAATCGCGTGATGAATCCCGAGTTTCTCTTCTGGCTCGTTGGAGTATAGGGTTGGGGTTTATTTTACTGTTTATTTTTTTTTCGCCCGCAAATTCTATTGCGTTTCATTGATTATTTTGATTTCACAGTGTCATTATATGCTCTGCCTTTCATGTATAAACATATCTTCTTGTTATTCTTTATAATACGTCTTGGATCGTTTCTTTCTTCGATTTCTCCTGTGGACGATAGATAGATATCAACACTTGAACAATAAAGTTAGGTCACTTTGGCGTCCAAATTACTCATCCATTTCTCTACTCCCCTTGAGAGAGGTGTGTATATAAACTTACCTACCCCACCGTCACTCTTCGTAACCTACTAAACAGTTCCCGTTTACGAACCGGTACTTCTGCGGGTCCACCCTGCCCCATGGTTAAGCGACCACACTGCTTACCCTCTTATGTATCCTTCCCAGCACGAATATCTTTACCTTAACGTTAGAAGAGGTAAGGTCTGTTACGGGTATCTGCTTACCTCAGTACGATGGAACAACACTCATAAAATTCCTTAGCCCCTGAACATGCTCCCCGAAATATAAGAGGGCGAGGTTAATTCGAGATTCATCCTCCCAGCTGACTACACCTTCGCAACTTGTGGAATACCTGCGGGTCAATTCACTTTGGAACTCAATATCGCGAACCGGTCCCCGGTTGCCTATGGTGGGGGATAGAAGTACAGTACTGCATGAACCGAAGGGATACGGGTATTTTGGGAGAAGAAATGGGTTGATGGAAGGGAGCGGACTCATAATTTGGGTCGCGAGAAATTCCGGCCATGATCATTGGTTTATAATTTTGCTTGTTGGTCCGTTATAGTAATAGAAGCACATGGTTTTGGAATCTCTACCGGCATCTGGTCGATCCACTAAAGGACAAGTCTTCCCTGCACGATACAGCTTGGAGATCATAGACACTCACTCGGAGGTTTTCTGGAGGATACTCTCATTTCTGCTATGAATACGGGGTTGAGATGTTGGCGGTATGATAGTAACCGGGGTTGCCAAGGGGGATGGATAATCGGGGGTAAAGTAAGAAAGGGATTGGAGTCTTCTAGGGAGCTGGAGTATGGTAGAAGGGAGGAAATATATTGAAGGGGATACGACCGCCGAATCACTAACAAGGAGAAATTTGTTAGCCTAAAAGATAAAATTAAAAAAAGACGGGGTTTACACACCCTAAACTGCTGCGATAATAGTACATCACTCATTGTGATTGAGAGAGAATGTGTGTGGGGGGGGGGGGGCCACTGGCCAAGAGCAGTTTCAGAATTCTTTGCGAAAATAGTGTGATCACCATGGAGGGTTCTTGCATCTCCCCGGTAGAATTTCGGTGGTTGGAAGGGAGGACGAAGGAGGCTCATGAAAGGTTCACCAATTATGATAGATTTCCGGGGTTAAGTCCCTTCTTCCTCCTATCCCTTAGGAAATCTGCGGGATTGTTCTTCCACCGCGTTCTGTTGTCTCCGAAATTTTGACTTTATTTCTTCTATAACCTAAGCCTTTTAACTTCAGTTTGGGGTTTGTTTGGTGGATTTGATCCAAGAGGGTATAATACTAGGGTATATATGCATTCAGGTTATAATTTGAAGAGTGACCATCCATGATGATTACATAATCCCTCCCGGGCAAGAGCATGCTGACTCATATTAGACTCGAGTAGAGCTCAAAGTGTGGCGATTTGCCCTACAGTTTGGTGCAAAATGGTGCTAACCACTGCGCACAGAATAGCTCTGTTCGTGCCCAGGGGTGTACTAATAGTGTACCGTATGGGTTTGATATGATGCAAAGCGTCTCAAAGGGGGACCAAGGCCGTTGCATCCTGTAATGCTACTTATTTATCAGGGTAAAGGGTTACAAATTCTAGAAACATATTTTAGAGGTTCTATGTTCAATTCAGGCTACACTCTAAGTTTTTATTATATTTATCCAATATGGTAGTAGTATTTCAAATCATATTTTGTATTTATATAAACATTCAGACAAAGGTTACTTGTTTATTAATACATTCTGTACCATAAAGGTTTAAATTTAAAATAATTGTGAAAAAGTTTGATATAATAAGGAATCAAACTTCTATACTACAAATACCATCTTTAACCAGAAAACCCTGAACCCTGATTGATAAGTGGCGTTACAGGATGCAACGGCCTTGGTCCCCCTTTGAGACGCTTTGCATCATACCACTGAGTTATGATATCCCGGGAGATTTGACATTGTGTCTGGATTAATTCAGCGGTGCCGAAACCCTAAAGTAACAAATTATCATGGGGCTGGATTGAGGGCCGTTCGACGGCGAATCCAGGGATTGCTCAGCGTAGGTTCCTCAATTGCAATATCATACAACGCTGAACGATTTTGGCCTCGGCTTGGGGAAATTCCGTGTAACCCGAGTAATACTACAATCCCCTGTTTTGGGACTCGGCTCAACCTGGTTTTGGCGGGGTGAATCTTTCAATCCGCTGTGTGAATAGACCTGTGATGCTGAAGAGGGCGATATCGATGACTTGAAGTACGTGCTTCAAGCTTCCGCCAAGGAGCAAAATCCAAAGGTAATCCCGTCCGTATATATAAACAGATATTCGAACCTGGCGTGAGAGAGACAATATCGGTATGCCCTTTCTGTCCGAAAAAAAAAAAGAAGGATTACGTGTGCAAGGAGGACTGGCAAACGGAATAAGTCATGGTCGTGAAGTAAAATCCCATAAATTCCACTATCAGATTATCGGCGGGAATTGTTGCATCGACCAAGAGGATAGGCCCAGTTTGACGGGTTACTAGAATTGCGAATACCGATTAATGGGATTTAACACAGCACGTTCAGGCTTTACCGTGTGAGGAAAACACTAATCCTTCATGGGCTTTTTCGTCTCAGGGTACGGAGGTTAGGTCTGGCGGGACCAATGGATTATGATGTTTTAGGGTGTATTAGCGATTCTCATTCACTCTAACACGATAGATCAATCCGGGCTACGGATGCAGTGTACAGTACCGGTATTGTACCGTATATCGCAGGGCACGGTGGGGTATCCCCTCCTCAGAGACGAGATCTCCCGATGCATCAAAATTACCTGCTCCGCCAGATGCCTATTCAATGTCACACGCCCCTCCCCCTTCGGGCGAAAATTTGGCGCTCGGTGAAGCCATCGATGATTGGAAAACGGGACTTTGATTGCACTACTGTGAAAGCCTTATATAGGATAGGAGGAAAGGGTCTTTGAGTGTTGATATTCAATGGGAGGTTATTGCATAATAAAGCAGAACCTGATAGCACCCTTAGAATCTCATTCAAGACTTTATATCTATTCCGCAGTCGATACACTTAGTAAACCTAACATATGTTCTAGAACCTAGGAATCGACTTATCGCTCCAGCACCAGAGGCGATACAAGAGGGGGGTTTGCGGCTTTCCCGGTTTGTCGATCCGTATGCGCTTGAGTACTGCAGCCTGTATGCAATTTGTGGTAATACGTTACTCGACTGCCAGAAGCGAAGTGCGGCGCTTCTTCCAGAGACTTGCTCTCAGTGATAGAGCCACGAGCGCTCGGGGGTGGGAGTTCGCGAGTCCTCGGTGATTGGCTGGGTTGCCTTTAAGTACGATACTTGTATCTCTCCACGAGGCCCAAAATAGAGGAGCAGCGCAGAGGCACTGCACAGTGCTACCGGAGGGTCAGCATTGCAATGCACAAAACTTTAACTAAACGCCAGAGAAGCAGGAAGTAATTCAGAATCTCCCGCTTACTCTTCTACGGTATCGGCAATGATTTGAATCTGCCGCCACCCAGACACGAGCACTCTTTCTCTATAGGAGCAAGGTTACCGTGCTGGCCTGAAGGGCAATGGGATATCTGTTCGTGAAATACCGGTAAAACTGGTGCATCCACAAGATCAGTCGATCAACCTCGAAATACCGGTACACAAGTACTGATCCTATTACCCCGCTCCCCTGTCCCCCTCCCAATCCGAGCCTGAACCTAAGAAGAAAGCTCAAGCGCAGAACAACACATCAGGAGGATAAGTCCGTACGTAACAAATTCCGGTCCGGTTGCGAAAACAGGAGCGTCACCTGGAATCAAATCAAAAGATCCTGGATCGCCACGGAGAAGCCGGGCGTTAGGGAAGCAGATATCTGATCAGTGGAGCGTTGTTGGGAGCTGTCATTGAGGTAGAAGGCTGGTATGCGAGGTATTGATCCACCGGTAAGTGTTGCTCAGCGTACCCTCTAGCTGTATTTTGAGGCTGGGTCGATGATGGCGTCTTCCCTTCCTGCCCGCCTTTCTTATTTCGGGGGACGCCAAAGTCAACAGAGAGGGCGCATTGGGTATTAGCAAGAAAGTTTGGGTATATACGGTGCGTTAGCCCTCGGCGGGTGGATTGGCAAGGGGGGTTCCGGGCAGCTTGGTTAGTGGTCATGGATAATGTGGTGCGGTCCATATCCTGCGGCATAGCGAAGGTTGGGAGAAGAGGCACCGGGGCTGGGTCCCTCGCTTGTTGCACCAGGGCTCAGGCTCTGCGTGTGTGAGGGCACGCGTACCGTGTCTTTTCGACATGCCGTGCGATGGGCACAGTACTGTACGTGTACAGCACCGTATCATACTCGTAGACTTCCCAACGCCCGGTGTCGTGCCGTACTCGGGTGCGGTACGGGTATATGGGAGAGTGTCGCCTGAACTCTGAGGTTATGTCATCGGGCTGAGTGCGGTGGCGAGGGTGCGTATGTTATGAGCACGGTAAATTACGTAAGGCACCACTCGAGTACCGGTATCATGGTGAGAGAGTTCGCTCGCCGGCCCCTCTTCGTTTGGTCGGGGCTCTGGGGGAATACTAGTAGGGGTCCAGATCGCTTCACTCGTGCCGTACCCGCAAGGGCCCTGAGAGGGAATGGCCCGCACTACAAGTACTGTACTGTACGAGTACTTGTAGCCTGCATCGGGGGAGACGAGGCTTGAAATACCTATCGCTTGTGACAGGAAGACACCCCCGATTGCGGAGGATGTGCGGTTGGTTCGCGTCTTTCAAGGTATCATAGCGGGAAGGTTGGCATGGCTACGATGCATGTATGATCCGACTCGAAGCGGACCTGGGACCCTGAATTACCTCTCGGGAGCTTAACCACCGCATGAATTGCAGCCCTGCCTGACCCTTTCACTTCTGTGCTACGTTGGACTGAGCCACGTTGGCACGGGGCTGAGCAATGAACACTGCTTTCCCCGAAATCACCGGTAACTTTATATTGCTGTGCTGTGCTGTACTGGTACTGTACTTCGTTGATCGGTTCGGAGCTTTTCAACAATCAGCTCTCCACAGAATTCCAGGCCGTCAAAAAGGGAGCAATGCCTCGAGCCTTTGCGGACAACATCAATTCTTTCAATAATGTGTCGAATAACTTCATCTTTACCGCCTCCGATGATGAGTCCAGAAACCTGGCCTGGTTGTCACCCTTGGAGCCCCAAGTGCGACATCAGGACATTTGCGATCAGCGGGTGGAGAGGGTAGGGGACTGGCTATTGAAAACGAAAGAGTTTAGAAGCTGGTACGGAAGCAGTGGGAAGAACGAACCCGGCCATGCCGCCTTGTTATGCTATGGCGACCCGGGGGTCGGTAAGAGCTACATCACGTATGAGGAGCCGCCGGTGATGAACGAAGAAAGAACATTATTGCTGACAAGTCGCGAGGGTAGTTCCGTGGTGATAGACTATTTGTGCGGCCGGGCCGTGGAAAAAGATATGGCAGTCGCTTGTTTTTACTATGATTTCGCTTCGCGGGAGGAACAGTCGACGGTAAATATGCTCGGCTCCTTACTCAAACAACTTTTAAGTGGGCTAGAAGCTGTTCCGGTGGAAATCACGCGGAACTTTCAGCGCCAGAGGAAGATGATTGGCGGCCGAGGACTACAGCTTCCTGATATTGCGAACATGTTCCTGATCATCTCATCGTTGCGACGCATATTCATATGCGTCGACGCTCTTGACGAATGTGCTGCAAAGTATCGGCTGGAAGTTCTTTATGCATTGGGACAAATTCTCCAGAGATCGCCGAACATTCGACTACTTATGACCGGGAGGCCACACATCCAGGGGGTGGTGGATAGGGAGCTCGGTTGGAGAGCAGCAAATGTAACGATAAAGCCAAGGGATGATGACATGGTCACATATCTGCGCGAGAGACTAAGGAGGGACACAACTCCTGAGGCGATGGATAGTGAGTTGGAGGGTGACATTTTGAAGAGCATTCATGAAGAGATCTCCGAATCGTACGTAGCGGTGGGGGCCCAGGAAGTATTTGTGGTTCAAATACTGACAGATGCAAATATAGGTTCCTACTGGCTTCGCTCAAGGTCGAGGCGATCCTGCGAGAGACAACGATTCACCGCAGGCGAAAGAGGCTCAATGCCACGCGGGATGCGTTAGGGTTAGGGGATGCGTACGCGGCAACACTGGAACGGATAAGAGCTCAAGACGCGGAGAAAGCAAAGCTTGCGATTACCACCTTGATGTGGATATGCCATTCGGAACGGCCACTAGAGGTAGATGAACTGTGTCATGCGATTGCTGTAGAGATTGGATCCACATGTTTCAATACCGACAACGTTCCTGCGGCGGAGACGTTACTTGCCTGCTGCCAAGGACTAGTCACGGTGGATAAAGAGGCATCGACCGTCCGTCTGGTCCACCACACACTCGGGGAGTATCTTTCCACTCAGGGCAACCTTTTCCCCCAAGCTCACTCGGCAATTGCGGAAACTTGCTTGACCTATCTGAATTCAGACCAGGCCAAGGCAATTTCGGCTAAGCCCCAACCTGGGGTCTCAAGCATGCCCTTCCTCAGATATTGTTCCAGGTATTGGGGCACCCATGCAAATAGGGAACTTTCAGGACGCGCGAAATTTCTTGCAATGGAGCTCTTGGATCGGCATGAGAACCATATAGCGGCTAAATCACTTTTGGAGCAAATATTGGATCCTGACGATTTACCGGAAGCCAATGCCCCTTCATTCTTTAGTGGACTACACTGTGCATCCTTCTTTGGAATTGTCGACATTATGACTCCTTTGTTAGGAATGAATGGTTGTGATACCAACCAAAGAGATTCCGCAGGTATGACGCCACTCACATGGGCCGTATGGAACGGGCATGAGGAGGCGATGGAGCTATTACTGGAACAAGGGACCATCGACCCCAACATGCCCGACGATGAGGGCCGATCCCCCCTCTCGTGGGCCGCGTTTGAGGGGCGTGAGTCTCTGGTTAAGCAACTTTTGGGCCTGGAAGACGTCAGCCCGGACAAGCCAGACGACAAGGGCAGGACGCCACTCTCATGGGCTGCGATTGGAGGGCACGAGTCAGTAGTGAGGCAACTTTTGGGCCGGGAAGACGTCGATCCCGACAGGCCAGACAACAAGGGATATACGCCCCTCTCCCATGCCGCAGTCAACGGGCACGAGCCGGTGGTGAGGCAGCTTTTAGACCGGGAAGGCGTCAGCCCCGACAAGCCAGATAACGAGGACAAGACGCCCCTCTCCTGGGCTGCGATGAAAGGGCATGGGTCGGTGGTTAAACAGCTTTTGGACCGGGGAGATGTCAACCCCGACAAACCAGATGACGAGGGCTGGACCCCCCTCTTCTGGGCTGCATTTGAAGGGCGCGGGTCGGTGGTCAAGCTACTTTTGGACCGGGAGGACGTCAACCCTGGCAGGCTAGACAGCAATGGCAGGACTCCCCTCTCCTTGGCCGCGTTTGAAGGGCACGAGTCCGTGGTTAAGCAACTCTTGGGCCTGGGGGACGCCAGCCCCTGCATCCCAGACCACGGGGGCAGGACTCCCCTCTCCTGGGCTGCATTTAAAGGGCACGAGTCAGTGGTTAAGCGACTTTTAGGCCGAGAAAACGTCGATCCCGACAGGCCAGACAACAGCGGCAGGACTCCCCTCTCCTTGGCTGCATTTGAAGGGCATGGGTCAGTGGTTAAGCAACTTTTGGGCCGAGAAGATGTCAGCCCGGACAGGCCAGACAATGAGGGCAATGCGCCCCTCTCCTGGGCTGCAATTAAAGGGCACGCCTCGGTGGTTAAGCAACTGTTGGACCGGGAAGACGTCAATCCCGACAAGCCAGGCTACAATCGCATGACAGCACTCTCGTGGGCTGCAGTTGGAGGGCACGGGTCGGTGGTTAAACAACTCTTGGACCGGGGGGACGTCAACCCTGATAGGCTAGACAATGAGGGGAAGACGCCCCTCTCCTGGGCTGCATTTACTGGGCACGGGTCAGTGGTCAAACGTCTTTTAGACCGAGAAGACGTCAGCCCCGGCAAACCAGACTACAAGGGCAGGACACCGCTCTTGTGGGCCGCAAGTAAGGGACATTTATCAGTCGTTGAGCAACTTTTGGACTGGGAAGATGCCAACCCTGACAGGCCAAACCACGGGGGCAATGCACCCGCCTCCTGGACTGCAATTAGAGGGTACGAGCCAGTGCTGAGCCTTAGTACCGGCGGGACATCAACCCCGGAATGCGGGACAACGGGGATGAGTCCCCACTTTCTTGGGCTGCGATTGAATAGCATGAGTCAGTGGTCAAGCGAATTTTGGACCCGGAAGATGCCAACCCCGACAAACTAGACAACAAGGGTCGGACCCCCCTCTCGTGGGCCCAACAAAGAGCTCGGGTCATTGCGGGAAATCCTGGCTCTAGTGGAAGGCTTGGCTGCTCGACGGGGGTGCTGGGCAATGGTGAATCTACTGACGGGGCGGCAGCAGGTCGACCAGTATACCAGGCAAATATGGTTGCATACCACTCTCCAATACGTCTACTGAAGGGCATGAAGGAGTGGTTAATCTACTGAATGCCCAGCAACTCGCAACCCCTAATCTTGACTGTGGTCTACGAGTTACAGGCTGCTTTACCCTCTCCGAGTTTTTGACTGCGGATATCCGCTACGGTATTCCCGCTCGTACCTACTGCTGCACTCCATTCTCTGGCTTTCATCCTCTCCTTTACTTCTTCCCCAGACCTCCGGAACCCACGATATGGTTTTACCGCTAGCTCATGCCTTACTTGCCCTTTCCTTTTTTCTTCTCTGGGTTGGTTCTTATCCACGAGCTTGAACGTTTCCCGGCCGTGGAATTCGTCCTGCCTTCCAAATGTACGTCATCTATATAATTATTGGAAACTTTCCGGATGTCTAAAAATGTATCATAATCAAGTGAAGAATTTTGAGTTTCTGTGCTGGGTGGTTAGTGTATAACGTGGTTTACGGGGAAGCGGCTCACGATACGGATCCGGCTCACCCCTTGATGACGCAATCAGCGACATTGTCTGAGGGGGTCTTAGCACCTCCCCTAGTCGACAAAACGAAAACATTAAACATTAAATGATAGAAATGAATGAAAAACCATTGCCCCATGCCTGAGATAGCTTTGTTCAAGCTTGAAATAAAAAAAAGAGAATTTTTTCCAGAAAAATCAATGCCTCTCCCTCACCCGAATTGCACTTCCAATTGCCCTACCACTTCCTTCCCCAATTTCTTTGCTACCTACTTCCAAAGCCTCCATTTCCTCCCACAAATGCTCGGCCTCATCTAATGTGACAGATGGATCAGGAACAGGGGTTTCTGGAAGGTCATTGTGGGCTGGGGAGGTCAGTGAGGTTGCTCGCATTAGGGCTGTTTGGTGAGTATTTCTGATGCGGCATGTCTTGTTTGCCTTTCTGGCTGCTTTTACCAAATCAGCCTTCTCATGAGCTTCTCGGAACTGTAGAATTGTCTCTGAGGTAACTACTGTAGCTTCAGTGAGTTTCTGGCAGTCGGAGGTCTTTGCAGCTTTTTCTTTCCCCACCAATTCCCAGTAGAGTTTATGAGCCTCCTGTTCAACAACCTTATCTGCGATGGTCTGTTGAAAGCCTTCAGAAAGGCTCGAGAGGAGGGATTTGAGTTTTAGGGATGAGGGGGTATTCCGAGTGACAAGACTAATTGCGCTTCTTGTTGTGTGACTTACCACTCTTGGTGTTTTAGGAACTGGTAGAGCTTCTCGTACCACCAAGTATTCCGACTCTGAGACACCCTTCTCTTTTCACTTGAACCCACCAAGCACCCGCCGAGGATTGAAAGGAATAATACCCACTGCTTCCCAAGCAGCCCTAATATTCTGTATGGAGAAGGTAAGTTGGTGTGCTGGCATCAAGATTCTGTTTTATTACAATTAGTGATTAAATAGTAGTCTATTAAATAAAATATTACTCACACTAAAAATTCCCCCTTGTTGATACCACTGTGCCCCTTTCGCATATATTCATCAAGCCTATTGCTATAATATCTCTGCAATGGGCTAAATAAACCTACATCGAGTGGCTGTAGGAGATGTGTCGAGTGGGTGGGAAGGCAAAAGGGAATAATCTTGACTTTAAGACAGTAGTCAAAGAATTCCCAATTATAATGTGAGGTGTGTCCATCAAGTATTAAGAGCCGATACCCCTCACCAGTACTGTAGAGTTACACTAGTTAGCTTGCTAGAGAGTTTAGTTTGAATTAATAAATACTTACCTCTCCCACGTTTCTGTATCAAAAACCTCTTTCAACCACCAAAGTCCTAGAGCCTCATTGCTCCACCCCTTCTCCGAAACACCAAAGGTAGCTAAAATTTTATTTTTTAGCTTAGCATACCATCCCATGTAGTGCTCTTGACCTTTGTTGATAATCATAGGCCTTAGTACCTGTCCATCCCCTGATACTACCTCAATGACAGTAACCCATTCCCGTGATCTGTCTTGTGTCAATCTCCCACCCTGGGGACCTTTCCTACAAATGACCTTGCAACACAAGGCCACCCCCATCATAAATCCCTTTTCGTCCATGTTGTATATATTGGAAGAAGATACATTATAGAATCTAACTAGACTTTGCAGCTATAGGGGCAATTAGTAGCTGTTATAATCGGGGGGTACCTAGTAGGAGCCATACCTTATTAAAATAATCTTTTAATACTACCAGGTTACTTGGAAATGCTCTCTGGTAATAGAGCCAAGAACTTAACTTCGATGCCAACCCTGAGTGCTGGCTGAGAAACTGCGATATCCAATGTTTCCCTAAAGACTGATTATTTTCTCTCCAGCCAACTATTGCCTCCGCCATCCCCTTCACTACCTCTAATCTTGGGGGGTGGCCCCACTCATCCAAGCGCTCACACCAGCGAGTGATAGATTGTTCCTCGAACTCAGTTAGCACTTGTATCTTGTGATGCCCAAACACCTGGGATTGCCTTCCCTTCAGCCTTCCCCGGAGGGTTGAGTAGGCAATGCCATACTTCTCTGCTGACAAGCGAATAGAAGGCTCATCACTATGTTGGTAGTGCTTAATCGCTTCCTGTAGCCACAATTCCACCTCATCCTTCTTTCTTTGCTTAATCGCAGGTATGACAGAAAGTTTGAAGTCGTTTTATGAAGATAAGCGATGTTGACATGACTCTGGAGAGTGGGCGGGGCAGGAGCTTGGACCGTGCTTGGCACCGAGCTGGATCCCTGTTGTGAGCCGCCTCCCCGTAAATCACGTTAGAGGTGGGAGGTATGGTGCCATGCACTTAAAACATGGACCAAGGCTGTTGCGTTTTTATAATGCCTGAATGTAAATAGGGTCTAAGGTTATAAATATCAAAAATTGATTTAGAGGTTCAGAGCTCAATCCTTAGGGAGATTGATATTTTTTAACATATGCAAAATATTTTGTAAGTCTGAACTTGTTGGAATAACAAATATTATATTTCAAGTTTTTTATTTTACAAATTGTTTACCATCTGATGAGATTGATATTTCTGATGAACAAGATTTTCGTACTTAGCAGACACATAAACAACTTTGTTCCGATAAGCATCCAGAATTTGTTCAGTTCTTGCCCAATATTTCCAAATAAGCTTGTCTAATACTCCAGCCAAAGCTTCTGGTACCAATGATTTCAATTTCTCAAAATTGTATTTGCAGTTATTTTGTGTATAGACCTTTGCTGGTCTCCAGTAGTACTCAATAAAGTTGAACTTGCAATAGAAAGTAGGATAAAAGATGATCTCATGACCTGCTGCTAATATAGTCTCCTCCAGTTGACTCTTCTGATTTATGAAGTCTAGCTGGGCTGCTAGCAAGACTCTAGCACAACAGTTTCCTCTATTCAAGCACTGTGGATTGAGCTTAAAACCTTCTCCAGTAGTGGACTTGATTGAGTACTAAGTAAGGAATTATCTTTGATTCTGGGGCTACAAGACTCTTTCCATTAGAACAAGTCTCAGCCTTTTGGGAACAGCATCTGAGGGGACCATAGACTGTACCCAACCTCTATCTGGATGGCTTGTATCAATAACAAAAGTATTCCGCATTCACTTTGCATTTTTCAAACCAGGTTCTAGGTTCATCTCTGAGACTCACAAGGCATCTTCTGCAAACTTCAAGTAGTTTCTTGAATTACTGAAAGCAAACAGAGCCTTACAACTAGGAAACTGTACTTCAAATGCAGGAATTGCTTTCTCAGTTACTTGCTGTAAAAGCCAATTACTAGTCTACTCAATCTTGCCTCCATATTTTAAGGTAACACATCCATTGTCCTCTCCTAACCTTCTAATTGGAGTTAGGAAATCTGATACATACAAGCCTAGACCATATCCCTTCTTTTGTAATGGTTTATACTTTTTGTGTACCCAGATAAAATGTCTTCCATCATTGGAATTGAACATGCATTCATCTTGACTAACAAGAATTACTGACTGTACTTGTCCCAATTGATGAAACTGATTTGGGAGTAAATTCAAGTGCTTGGCCCATTTCATAAACTCATAGTTGGTATCGTAGATGGCTAGTTGGAGTAGAAAAACTTTATCATGATATTTCTGGACATCTTTTCTTTCATGCCCATCATTATAGATTCCCTTTCGATATTCCTGGTACCTAAAGCCCAACTTCTTCAACAATCTTGCAGCTATTAATGAGTTTATGGCTCTCATAATCTCTCTTGCAATATTGTTACTTGACTGGTTTGAAATCTCTGAGTCCTCTTTAGATGTTCACAAATGGGTCGCAATAGTTTTAGCAAGTCCCCCTAATGTTAATTCTGTATTTATTTCTTAGTTAAGAAGTTTCAAATCATATCACAAATGTATAAAAATTATGACTACTTACTGTCACCAACAGATTGAATGTATTACCTTGCAGCTAACATCGTTTCTGCATTATTCAAAAGACAAATAATTCTGCAGTGTTGGCCACAACGTGGTTCGGGTATCTTGTATTTCTCTATCCATTTTTCCTCATTCCTCAGAATTCTTTCGTGAACTTGCTTTCCTCAATTGCCATCTTCTGCCACCTTCCTAGCCAACTCCTTCAAGTTGTATCTGGATAGAATGCTTTTTTTCCTAGTAAATAAATCTACTCCTCTGAGATCTTCCTGGTTATTTTTTACTGACAGCTTGAGAAATTGATAAACCTGTAGGTGCTGGGTAAAACTTTTACCAACTAGAGTAAATCTTTTCTTCCTTTTATGTAAGGAAACTATCTTAACCATTGCCTCTACTGTCTTTTGCAAGATTGTCAAGCATTTTTTGCAAGCAACACCTAGTGATCCTCTTCAACGTGGCCAGCTTTTATAGTGCTTTACTAAGTCTTTAGTGTTGATATTGGAGACTGAAGTATTAAGATCTGCAGCTATAGTGGGTACAATTACAGGGGACAAATTCTGATCATGTGGTTTCAGGAGGTAGGCTTCTGTTTGTCAATCTCGAAATTGTTTTACACATAATGCATTTGCCATAGGCTGTTTCTTTTGAACATCTATTTTATTTTGCTATACCTATATTAGTTTATATTTCTTGAATCTCTAGAGAAGCAAGCTCTTATTGAAAGCAATAGATAACAAAATAAAAACCAAAAACCTACTCTGTGAATAATCTTTTGCTGTTTCAAGTGTGCTCTGTACTCATAGCTCCTTAGAGTGTTTGAATTACCCATTATTGTAGATTAGTAAGAAAGTACAAATTCTATATTTGACTTCTACTATATAAGAGTAGCTCAAGTGGGACATAGAGAAAGATTACAAATAGAATGTACTCAATACTATTTGGAAAACAGGAATGATACACAATCAATAATTACAGGTAAAAAAGTTATATTCTTCTATATAATAAAAGTATGCCATGTTCACAAATTGAACTCTGAACCTCTAAATCAATTTTTAATATTTATAACCCCAGACCCTATTTACATTCAGGCATTACAAAAATGCAATGGCCTTGGTCCACGTTTTAGGTGCATGGTACCATATGATTCTGCTTTTTTTTGCCTCTCAGTGCTTTCATTGCGTTTCACCGGTCGTTGCTCTGATTTCACCTTATGTATTCTCCCTGTTGTGTGTGATATCTTCTGATTTTTCGTGTGTTATAAATCAGCTCTTCATTTTCTCCTGTAAATGGTAGATTGGTGTTACCATTTTAATAACAAATTTGGGTCGGTCCAGCGCCCAAATTACTGCTCATCCATATCTCTATCCTCCTTTGAGCGAGGTGTTTATGCAGACTTGCCCACCGTGCCGTCAACTTTTGTAACGTGCCCGATCGCTCACGTTTGCACACCAGACCGGTACCGTTGCAAGCACATCCCACCCCACCGCTAAGCTATGACAACCCTTGCCCCATGTATCTTTCCTAGAGTGAACCAACCCGTCCAATCGTCGGAACTTTGAGAACAGCAGGTTTTGGCAGGGGCCCGACAGAGCGAGGCGTTATTTTGCAGTCCCAGTACCAGGGCCGCAGATGATGGTAGTGGACTGCAGGCTTTCTCCCAAAGACTGCTGGGATCTGTGGAGTCTAGAAAGCTCGACGGATTGGGAGCGATGAAGGGAGGGGACGGTGGGGGACTGTCGACTGGGTTATATGGATCATGGTCTGCATACGGCCGTGGGGTGCTTGGGGTTTCCTCGCCTTTCTTCCCACATCTCTCTATTGGCTTGGTAATTGAAGGGATGCCTCTCAGTGTTCCCTAGTTGATGCGAAATTAAGAGTTGGGTTATTCACCTTCTTTCATGATTCAAAGCGTTTTCAGAAATCTGGTTACCACAATTGATCTCTTGATAAGTTCCTGGTGAACGAATGATTATGCTTGTCAGCGGCAGCGGACAAGCCCCCCGCTGCACTGGCAGGTCGCGACAAGCCCTGCGGACCGCCGTAACAGGTTTCCCCAGCGGAACCCGGGCAAGGACTAGATGCGCTGCCCCGTTCTGAACTCTGCTGTGCATAACTACTGTATACCTTTTCCTCGAAAGATGAAACAAAATGAAATATGTGTCGGGTGTATCCGCCAACCTCGGCACGGAGGAAACGTACCCACAAAACCCCAGTCGCCCCCGAATAAGGCCCCTGAAGTATCAGAGTGCTATGATAATTCGAAACCCACAGTGTAACGATTCGACTCCTCTACCGATTGTTTTCCTCGCAACGCATGGGATGCTTACAAATTGATTTGCTTCCTCCTCCTACCGTATATCATGAGTTAAAACCGGTTGCACCCTGAACCTATGGGGATCAAAGTTCGGCATCAAACGAAGGGACACTGGTGCTGTGGCAGCAAGGATGAGTTTACGGAATACACCGGGCGAATCATTAGAGCTCGCGGGATACCTGTTGCGGCAATTACTCTTTTATCATCCTGTTCGTTGGCTTGTTGTCACAGTGGAAGCAGGGGCCTTTAGAGTACTCGTTGGCATCCTGTCGATCTACGAATGACTAAGTCATTCCTGCATGGTGGGTCGTGCAAGTCGTAGGCGCTCACTCGGAGGGTTTCTAGATGGCAAGTTCATTTCCGCTGTGGGTACGGGGTCGGGATGTGATGGCGGGCGGGATTGCAGGAGGGGAATGTGGGGGGCAAGGCGTGAGTGGTATTTGATCCCCCGTGTGAGTTGTAACGCAACGGGAGAGGGCGGATAGGCAGCAATGGGAAAAGGCCATGAGCGAGTCACTAGCGGCAACAAGTTAAAGCTGGAAACAGGAGGGAGTGTTTATGTGGGCTGAACTGTCGCGCTCATGGTGCATCACTCGTGGTGGTTGAGGAGGGGTTAGTGTGGCGATTAAGATCCTATTTGGCTCCGGAATGCTGATTCATTCTAGAAGCTTTTTAGGTACAGAATGGGTATCCACGGGGCTTCAATAGGTTTGGAGGACAGTCTCCTTCTGCACTTATGGCGATCCTGCGTCTTCCCCCCCCTATCTGGGGTACTAGAACCAAGGGTTATATATGTTGCGGTGGACGCTTATGAGGTTTGAAGCCGGCTATTTTAGTGTGCTTGCTTAAGGGCTGTTCTACTATATTGTGACTCTCTTTATCCCTGGTTGTTCGTTTTTCGTCGTTCGTGGATTCCTTTAGTTCGCTTAATTTGTGTTTTTAGAACCGGGGGGGAGGGGGAGGGGGGGGATGATAGCGTCGCGGCAAATGTTTCGGTATTGCATGCTTGATGCTGCGTGTAATCCTGCAAGGCAATGGTGAGATGCCACGAGGATGGAATGTTACAGACTGTCATCGGCCCTGGAATCTCAGTTGCTACGACCAAGACACTGTATTGCATTCTCTAGACGGCCTAGGATGCCGTAGCAGGCTCAAATGGGTTTTAGAATTTCCTGTGGTAATGGTGTGATTACCATACTAGAGGGTTTTTATATCTCCTAGGCCGGGTCCTGGTGGTCAGGGGTGACCAAATAGAAGGCTCATGAAGGGCTCACCCATTGTGATGGATTTCTCTGTTTAGGCCTCTTTCTCCAGCCTTTGTTAGGTAGAAATCTAGGCGATTATTTTTGTTCCACTACATCTTATTATCTCCAGATTATGGGGGATTTTTTTTCTTCCTTCCGCTATCGGGAACTCGTAACTTCACTTACGGTTCTATTTCATGATTTTAATTCTGGGAGATATCGGGGCATATCTGTAGTTAGGTAATGTTAAGAAGGGTGATCATCAGTGATGATCGCATGAACTTGCAGACTCAAAAGTTCACTGACTCGTGCGAAGGAGTTTAAGCCAGGGGGATTCACGCCCGGAAATGAAACCGGAGCAGTCGTATCACACCATTTAGCAGTTTAGAGTTAGTGCGGTGCACTCTATGATCCATTTTTGGGGTATGGTTTGCATGTAGTAACTAGGAGAGAGGGATGTATGCGAGCTGATTTTATAGAGTGAAACACACAGATTGGTAGTGTGAAGACAACATTTTAAGCTAAAGCTGACGGTTAATAGAATTCTGCAAGATTAACTAGTCTAATACCCGCACCAGGATGATTGGAGCGGGCCAAGCTAACCACTACGGTAGAAATTCTCGAAACCCACTATCTGATTATCAGTGGGAATCAGCCTGACATCCCCACGATAGGTTTGATTTGACAGGATAGAATCACGAGGGCCTGCTAATGAGATCCAATACGTCAAATCACTAATCTCATACCATGACGGGAAAAAATGGCCATCCTTTCAGGTGCTTTTGACTAAGAATCCGGAAATTATAGGGCTGCCGGAGATAGTGATTATTCCTGGGAGTTTGACCATGCCACTGGATTGACTTAGTACTATTCAAGCTCTTAAGAAAATAACTTATTATGCGATTGGATTGAGGAGTATAGGGTACATTCGGGAATTGCTCATGGCCAGGATCCTTGCAATATGGTGTTGACGAACAAACTCCTCAATGTGGGGAAAGTTCGGGTGGCTCAAAGAATACTACAACTGTCGGCTATGGGACTCGGCTCACCCCAATATTTGAAAAGAAAAAAAAAAAAGTGTCTTTCAACCCGCTGTGCGAATAGACATGTCATGTGGGAGAGGGCAATATCAGTGACTTAAAGTACGTGTTTCAAGCCCCTACCAGAGAACTAGAGCCAAGGTAAATCCCCTCCGTGTATATGGACAAATGTTCTAATCTGGTGTGAAATGGACCATATTCCCATTATATCCCAAAAATGAAGGATTAGATGCACATGGAAGACTGATTAATGGAGTAAGTTATGGCTGTAAAGTAAAATCCGACAAGCCAACTATCGAATTATCTGCGGGGGTTATGGCATCAACCCAGGTTAGGACTGGTTTGACAGGTTGACAAAATTGAGAATACCAATTAATGGGACCCAACAAACTTAGCCCGCTCCGGCTTTACTGCGCAAGGAAAACACTAATTCTTCTTGTAGTTTTTTTCATCTCAGAGCACGGAGATTAGAGGTCTGGGTGTTGTAGTAGATTATAAGAGATTTTATGGCACCTTAGCAATTTTTGTTTACTTTGGCATGATAACTCGATCCGAGCTACAGATGTAGCGTACAGTATTGTTCCGCGGATCATGGGTTCGGTGGGATATCCCCTCCTCAATCCGCGATCCCCCATACACCAATATTACTTCTAACTGGATGTCTACAATTCAACGTCATGTATCTGCTTCTCCTGGTGGAAACTCATCACTTAGTGACACAGTGGATGATCTGAAGATTGGCCCTTAATTGCACTTCTGTGAAAGCCTTGTATAAGATAATAGGAAAGAGTCTTTGAGTGTCTGTTGATGTGGAGTGGAGGTGTCAGTGGTATTGTACAGTCATGTCCGGAAAGTTTTCATACCCTCACATGGCAACCGCACAACCACAACCCCCAACCATGAAAAATTCAAAAAAAATGTAAAGAATTCAATTAAAGAAAACATGATAGTATTGCTAGTAGACAATAAAAAAACATTATTACCATTTTGTATGGCCTCCATCTGCATTTAGTATAGCTTGCATTCTCTCAGCCATTCTATCTATCTATCCATCCAACTTCTCTTGGGGAATTAAATCCCACTCTTCCTTTGCTGCCTCAAACAATTCAGCTGCACTGTGAGGCCTTCTTTCCAGTCTGGAGAATCACTTGGTAAGGGCTCTTTTGAGTAGTGCCCATGTGTTCTCAATAGGATTGAGATCTGGTGAGTTGGGTGGCCAAGGAAGTTTTTTGTAACCATAGTTAACTTCCAATTTTCGATTTTCCTCACCACCATGCCAAGAAGCATTGTCTGCAGCAAGGTATATATTGTCAGAAGGTCTATCTAGACCCTCTATAAAAGGGATAAGGTAAGGCTGGTGGATCTCAGTTGCATATTGGTGGGAGTTTAGGCCAAGTCTGTCTCTTTTGCTGGTCCTTTCCTCCTCCCTCCTCTTTCTCACAAGAATTAACTCAGTCTTTCCTCCCTTCATCATTGCAGCATATACCCCAATGCTAGTCCTTCCAGACTTAAAGCTAGGCTTTAAGTTTTTTTCTTCCAGCTCTTCACCAGGTCTAACTCTGACCTTTCTGCCTGTTAGATTGGGATCATAAACAATAGTGGCTTCATCCACAAAAACCACCCAATTCCATGTCTCTTTTGAGTTCCTCCTTCTCCTAGCAAACTCCCTTCTCTTCTGCTTTTGTCCTTTTCCCCAAAAAGGCTTTTTCTTAGGTATCAGGAGCTTAAAACCAGCTTCTGATATGATCTTATCAATAGTGGTCTTACCAAGACCAATATTCGCTTTTTTGGTAATGTCGCATAATGCTAAATGAGGCTCGGCATCAATAACTGACTCCACTATCTTTCTTTTTATGTCGGTAATCTTGGTTGGTCTTCCAACTCTTTTTGTATAGTGAGTATTTCCACCTATAGATTTAGCTCTTTTGACCACATACTAAACAGTTGACTTGGATACACCTAAAGACTTAGAAATTTTATCATATCTCATATCTGTATATTTATACAGAGTATAAATTTCCTTCTTCAGGTCTTCTCTTGCTCTTAGGTTATGTGGAGAGGCTATAGTGAGGAGGGTTGTTGTGGTGATAAGGTGTTGTGGGGTTGCACCTCAGGGGTATGAAAACTTTCCAGACACAACTGTACTCCACCTCCCATCCTATGCCCCCTTATACATCCTGCGAACAGCTTATAGTCGACTGGACAGTAGCGACACATATGGTGTTGCAAGCAGGTCTCCAATGATTCCTCTTTGCTAGACTGTGCACAACTATACAACTGTTTGCCCATGACGTCTGGGCCTCAAGGCGGGGCCGGAGGGGCATGATAGAAATAATGTCTCCTATTTACAGCTTCTTTGGAGCTGCATAGCTCGCCCAATAGCATCTCCCGGAACCCCAGAATCCAGTATTATGTATGGCTTCATGTAACAAACATTCTGGTTATTTTTCCTGAACTCCGTGAGGGACTTTGTGTTGAAAGGTAGGGTAATGCAGGACTTTAGACAGGGTAACTCTAGCCCCATGGCAGTGTAACCTGATCCTAAAAGTAGGGTCACCTTGCCCGCTGGACAGGGTGAATTTACTCTGTTATCCTGTCTATTCCGTCACCGCAGATAGACACTTTTTACCTTTCTCCAGTTATCCTGCTTAGCTAAGTACTGCTCCTTCAGAGGTTTCTAAGTACGCTAACATCACTCCTGGATATAGCCAAGTACCTAAGTACTCTGTTAACCCTTTTGGTTCATGACCGAGCCCAGGCTATTGGGTCTCCATGAGTCAAGTACTCACTTGCCCACCAGTTCCTACCAGTCTGCCTTATGGCTATCTGTATGGGTGTAGGTTCAGGCTGCCATAACACATGTATGCTGGGTCATTACACTCTGTTGACTTTATAACACAGTTACCAAAGTCGGATGAGAGCAGTCAGATCATAGTAGTACTCAATCCCTTTACCAAGATGGCCTCCTTCATATGCTGCAATGAAAATACAACAGCAAAGGACACAGCTCAGATCTTCCTCTATGAAGTATGGAGGCCACACAGGCTACCGATGGAAATCATGCTAGATATAAATTCGAAGCTGGTGGAAGAATTCTGGGAATGCCTCTGCAAACTCCACAGAATTAAGGGAACGATGTCAATAGCATACAATCTTCAGACAGAGGGACAAATGGGAAGAACCAACATAGTGCTAGAAGGTTTTATTCAAAGTTTAGTAAACTATGATCAGGATTATTGGCATCAGCTGCTTCCACTAGTGGAACATACTTATAATAATTCTGTCATGACTGGCTATGGGCTAACCCCATTCTACTAAAACTATGGATACTACCCACCAACAAAATGGGTGAAGAAGCAAGAAGCTCAAAATTCAGGGGCCACTACTTATACATACTAGATGAAGGAAACAGATAGACAGGTGATAGCCACACTGAAGGCAACCAGAGAAGCAATGGGGTAGTACCAGGACAAGAAAGCTAGACCTCAACCTAAATTTCAAGCAGGTGACTTGGTCCTGCTGAATGCAAAAAACATCTGGACCAAACATATTTCCAAGAAGCCTAGCCCAAAGTTGTATGGGCCATTCAAAATCCTAGACCTGTGCTGCAACAGAGCATTTAACCAAGAAATGTTGGAATGCTAGAAGATCTATCCCATCTTCCCTGTATCATGGTTAGAGCCTTATCGAATATCTGTTCAACCAGCATGGGAACAGCCTCACTGGGCACCTATAGACATAGCTGGTAACCTGAAATCAGAGGTCCAAAAGATGGTGAGAAGCAAGGTTATTTCTTATACTCACAGGATTTATTGGTACAATAGGAGGATCCATTAACTGAGGTATTTTGTGAAGTGGCAGGGGTGTTGTTAGGATGAAAACAGCTGGAAGCCACTGGCACACTTGGAGCATGCGGCACAGTTGATTGAAGGGTTTCACAGAGACAACCTGTAGATGTCATAGATATAGGGGAAGGATAACAAGGAAAGGTTTCCCTGTGCATGGCCAAGCAAATGTGCAAAAGTTTTTCACACTGTCTTGCTGAGTCCTGAGGGGGATTTAATTTGTATACTCTTAAAGAAATGGGTTATAGAGATTTGAGCTAAATGCTACAAGAGGGGAGCTCATGTTATATGTAAGACAAACTAGCATAGTGTAATATGTATGTCATGTGATCACTAGCAAAAGGTCATATGCTTCACTCCAGGGTCCACTGAGGTATTTGGAGAATAAAATAATATCTATAAATGCGATACGAGCACAAAACCCACGATTATGCCGCCACTGAAAGTTGCCAACTAAAGGATTTGCACTGAATCCTTAAGAACAGATTGTTGGCTATCCAGATAAGATAGAGTGACATGATTCAGTTAGTTGGTTCACTAGGTAAATGCATACTAAGATCACTCTTCTGGGCCAACTGATAGATGCTAATCAGACAGTGTTTGGCTACTCTAATAGGAGTTCCTGGCTATCATACCAGCAGGAAGACCAAACAGCAAGTGTATTGGTAGAGGAATGTGGAGGAAATCCTGATGAGAGGATAGTGCTCAAGCAATAATCATTTATCTGCACCCAGAGGCATAACAGGGTAGCTCCAGTATAGAGCCTACCATGCCAGAGGTTGACCATGAGCCTCCAGAGGCATAAACACCATTAGAGCCACAAGGTGGGAGGATGGCTCCTCAGGGTTGACTTAGAAGTATGATGAATCAAGCTATATTGATAAGTTGGTCATCACAGCTGATCACCTCATATCGAGAGAATGAACGAGTAGCCATATGCCATAATGAAAGAGTTCAAGTAACTATAGATAGAGCTGACATGGAGATCGGAGGGATGGGAATACCCTTCCAGCCATCTGTAGAATTCAGAGTCAAGCAGGGTAATGGTTTCATGGTCTACAAAGTTGGTACTGAGGAAACAAGAGAAAAGGTGGGTGGAGTAGATAGCCTGCAAATACCCAGATGCAGAATATAAATATCAAGGTGCCTCCCATGTGTCCTGGCCACCTGGCAGGGATCCGATGGCCTTGAGGTGTGAGTTGTACCCAGGGATATTCAGGTTGGGATAGTTGCATAGCACTAGGAAGAGTTGCTTAGCTGAGATCTCGAGTAACAGAAGCTCATTGAAACTGATGAAAGATCGTGGCTGTGCAAGAGGAAAGGGGTTAGGGGGATTGGGATTTGTCAGCAGAGGATTTTCTTTTGTTAGATAAAGGGTTGTGCCCCTCTGAAAGTTATTTTCCTTATACAACCTGGTAATTTCCTGTCCACCCCTGTACTGTGGAGGTACAACTGTGTTTCCTCTCCGTATCACCGGAACCCGTGAACCCTGACCCTAATACCTGAGGCCCTGTCCTTGAACCCCTTGCACCTTGATACAAATATGTCCATTTTGTCGACCTGTTTCTCTCTCTCGTCCAACCTGCCAAGACGTGCCTTGAACTATCAGCCCTGGACTGTGCACGGACCATGCCTATTACACCATACTTTTACAGCCATTATTGGCCACGGAGAAGAGATCTTATCAATATATTCATCATATGATACAATCTTTATATTTCTATCTATATAACCGGTATGGGTATTAGGTTAGGATCACATTGGTTTCATGAGTATCGCTTGATACTTGTATTGTTTCATGTGCTATTGGTTGATCCACACATTGTATTATGTTTGGTATCATGAGTATTGCTTGCTACTTGTATTGTTTCATGTGCTATCGGTTGATACACATATTGTATTATGTTTGGTTTAACAAGTATTTCTTGATACTTGTATTGTTTCGTGTGCTATCAATTGATGAACACAAGGTTTTGGAATATCGCTTATAAGGGAGGTAAGCGATATCCTGTATTTAAAGACCACTGATTTACACGGTGGAAATAGCACACTTCGACTGACAGTGTTCTTAATATACTTGGTTGAACGGTTACTTCCTTGTTCTCCTATTACACCTCTTCGAAGCCTCCTTTAGTTAGCAGCACTCACTTCTTGTTGGTTAAGAAGCCACCTGCTCCTATCATACCGCTCCATGACTAGTGCCCGGCCTGACCACGTTACATTTTTCTCACCTCAACAAGTGGTTAGAATGCAGTCTGGACCAGGTCTGATCAACTTTGCCAGTGTCCAATCCGAAGCTAGCAGTGAGGAGCGGTAGAACCGAGGAAGGTTTGGCTCCATCAAGACGACACCATTGAGTCACTGGAGACTGGAAGTGGGAAGCAAGTCCCACGAGAAGGCCTTAGTAAAAGAAGGCAACCCAAGAAACCAAAAGGGCCAATGAGCGACTTCTCAATTGACAAAGCAGAAAGACAATTAGCTCGAGACTTGGCTAAGTAAACTTTTGGCGAATCAACCAACGAGTTAGTAAAGGCAGGAATAAACCTCCGTGGGCTTTTCCCCTCTAGCCCTGGCAAAGGAAAGGCATTGGCACAACTATCAAAGAAAGAAAGCCCACTAGTTCGTACACTAAAAAGGCAAGGCGACAACAACGAAGAATCAGACCAATCGGCAGTAGCGGCTAGTGTTCATGATGGGGCAGGGCGGGGCGGGTTTTCCATTTTCTGCCCCACCCTCGACACGCCCCGGGGTCAATTTTATGTCTCCCCCCTGGCCCACCTTCTACAGTGTAACAGGGGCACCTGTAGGAAGATGGATCCCAAGGTTGCGACCGCACCAAACAACTTCAAACTTATCGCCAAAAGTTCACACAGATGTAAGAGTAAAGTAGACGGTAAAACTTAATATCGTTAAGCCTGA
>PYWC01000001.1:158969-204428 GCA_003182015.1 Tuber magnatum | reverse complement strand
GGGCCATCGGGTCTCCATAGGTCAAGTACTTACTTGCCTGCCGGTTCCTATCAGTTCGCCTCCTGGCTACCTGTATGGGTATAGGTTCCGTTTGCCATAGCTCATGTATGCTGGGTCGTTACACACAGGGCCCCGTATGGGCCGGTGGGTGGGGCGGGGATTTTTTTTTCCCCACTTATTACCCAGGCAGGGCCCATTCTGAAATTCCCCTTGTCCCAACCGTGCGTGGCCCTGCTTTCCTTAAAGACTAATCACTAGTAAACAGCCCAAAAAACCGTTTATTGCCGTATCCGACATATCATGACTACTATTATATGTAATTGAGCATATGCCCCTTGGCATTTGATTCTTAGATGGTGTGACTTTCGGCCTATGATTTCCGGTGTATTGTTTTGGGTGTAGAGCTCTGGGTATGTACTTTTGAGCTGATAGTTTTGTATGTTTCATTTTGGGCTTATAGTTTTAGGTGTCTGGTTTTAGGTATATGGTTTTGGCCATATGGTTTTAGCTGTATAGTTTTAGGCATATGGTTTTGGGCATATGAGTGAATGACTACTTCGCTAACTTGGATAGATCTAGTTTTGTTTATAATACTTATCACATATACATGACAAATCAATGAGAAACACCTGTCTACACGTTCAGGTTTCCACGTGATTTCTGCCACCGTTCCAGCATTTTGCTGCATTCCCACAATGGTTTCCCGGTCCTCTCCATGTATGCATCATGTACCGTCAGATGTGTAAAGTGGACTACACTATAGTGATGGCCCACAAAAGATCCTATATAATGTTCCACCACATACGAGTGCATGAAAATAATGGAGCCTAGATGGTAAATGTTAGTCACACATATAGTTGAAGAGATAGAACAGTCTATAGTACAAGGAGGACAATCAATCTTAACTCCAAGCTCTGGGAAGCAGGCATCGTCACCTTAAAAATCTCCCAATACAACAATGGCACACCATCCATGGCACACGTCTTCCATGTCCTTGTAGTTATTTGTATTCGCGTTGATGACCAGCGAACATGAAGTCCATATCCCCAACGCTTGATCATTATTGTCTGCTCTTCCATCGTAAAAGGTCCCATAGACAGCCTTGTATTGGGAATACTCTTCAGAGAGAAAGGCGTGAAATAAAGCCTCCACAGTTTGAGTCAATGGCAGAAGCTTTTGGGGAAATACCCTTAGAGCTGCAATGGCGGGTTTTGACTTATACCACTGCGCTGGTCCAGGCCCAAGATTGATATCCTTTGTTCTCTTTTCCAATCTTGGTATAAACAAGTGGTGCCCAATAATACAGCCCTTTGTTCTTAAGGTGCCATCAGGGTTAAGCTTGCTGCTTGTGTTTCATTCTACAGAGCAAAGAGTGGTGGCATCCTTCATAAGGTCATCGGCAGCGGCATCAGTATCGCGAATGCCTGGTATTTCGTTTGGTTTGCAGCGTTCCCGTGTACCCATTGCACCATGCCGGGTATAATCTGCAGCTAAAGTCCTGAAAGCAACGTATTCGTGGACCGCTGGTTTAATTTGAGGTAATAGCAAGCTGGCCTTTTTGCTTCCGGCTTTCATTACAGATGGGATGTCATGCCTAATCATAGTTGAACCACAGTGTTAGCCTATATATAGTCACGTGTATTATTAAGTACTTACCTGTCCCTTATAATCACAACATTGCCTATGACATGTTGCAACTTTGGCTCATTTTCCTCCTCAAAGCTTTCTGCTAAGTTGGAGTCCGGCAGACTTTTAGGCCTTGAAAGAATTGTGTCCAGGACATAGAAATTAGCACATCGATGATATGTTGCATTGTGCCTGGGCTTAATCAACATCTGGTGAATATTCCCTTTCATGCTGTATAGCATCTTGCCGGTGAGCCGTAGGATAGGTAGCCAGTGATCTAATACAATTGATAAAGAGATCAGTATATGCTTTCAATATATAGAACTTTATTAAATGTTTGTAGATAATATCTTATGTTTAGCCGTGGCGGAATTTGGAATGTGCTCGCCCTTGTTGACGTTAAGTGTCTCCTGAACCTGCTTATCATTTCTTCACTGTTCCCGCTTCCATTTCTGCCTCACAACCTCCTTTTCCTTCCCTTTTGTTAACCTGCCCATAGTCTTCTTGAACCACCCAAACTCGCTCAAAGCAAGCTTCCTTCCTGCTCCAAGCAGGATAGAATAAAGGGCATTTGATATAGAACAATGGCTATGGTATATCTAGGGGGTAGGGTAGGGGGCCTCCAGATCAAATTCTCGTACTGGTGTGCTGTTTGCCATGATGTAGGTAAGTGCCCGTAGTTGCGTTTGTAGGGAATAAGAGAGTAGGGGAATAGAGGAACAGGGGAATAGGGGGAATAGGGGGAATAGGGGAATAGAAACTATTGTGCAAGGGTAGTTACGCGAACAGGTCACATGACGCATTGAAACTGTAGCAACCCAGGTAGGTTTGTATTACCTACACCATTTCTGGAGTCTGCTTTTTCTACCGGGATTTGATTCTAATAGCATTTATAATTTTTCAGGGTATGATTTTCTAGGCATATTATTTTGTGCATATGGACTATACATATAATTTTGGGCGTATTTCTACAAGTATGACCCCTATGGCACACCTAAACCTAATTTTGGGTGTATGATTATTCTCAGCACATAATTTCGTGCTTATTACTCTGCACATGATTCCAAGCATATGATTCTATACCCATAGCACTCCTGACGGTATAAATCATGATCATGATTTTATATTATTCACTTGATGTTTACTGCTCTATTAATACACACATATCCCTAATTGTGCACATTGCTGTTGGTGGTTATAGCTCAGGGGTAATAAAACTATATATGAAGCCTAATTAATTACCCTTAATCGAATTCTGCGAATGCAAGAACATTTTCTAGCAGATTTTAACCTAGTTTAATCTGGACCTTTTCTTTGCTTTCCCACCTGTTCCAGCGCGCTTCCTTGTTATAACTCCAATCCCCACACCGTCCCCCTGGCCTCTTCTCTGGGCCACCTGTAGCACCCTAGGTGCTGACTCAGGAGCTTCTGGATGAACAACCTCTTCAGAGCAAACTTCCTGCTGGCCCGTTGGATCTATACTGGCAAACTTTGCATTATCCACTTCCTCGTTTTCAAGATCACTAACTCTTCCTGCAGTCTCAAGCTCTCCCTTCTGGCATTCTTCCTCAGTGTTGGACCCAACATACATGTTCATCGTGCTGTCCCAGATTCCATAGTCATCCCCTGACTCTTCTGAGCCTGCCAATTGCTCACCACCATCTTGATCTTGATCTGGTGGAGGGCGTGCATATTGAGATTGAACCAAGCCACGATCAGGCAAGATGGGCCTTGGCTCTTTTCCAAATGCCTGTCTTTCATACTGATCAACAAAAGACCGTGCTGTATCTTTTTTTTGTGACTCATCATTGTCAGAGATACAGTTGTAACCCTCCTCATCACTCTGATTCTGCCTATCTACCCAACCATGGTAATCCTCAATTGCTACCATTTCTTCCAACCTTGCTGCCTCCCATTCGCTGTCATAATTTGCTAGCTCTTGTTATAATTCTTCATGCTCATTTGATTTCACAAGCATGGAGGCCCTGATTGTACTGCTTTTCAATCCCGACTGGTGATACGGAACCACATCTCTTGCCATACTAAAAATCCGTTCAATACCAACACTTCCTCCTTAGACTGCAAGAATATTCTCAGCCATCCGAGCTAAATTGGGGAACCTCCCAGCATTAACCTTCCACTACTCCAGTATGTTTGCCTCGTAAAAGATCCTGGTTGGATTTGTGTCAGGTATGGAATCCAAGGCCCCGGTGGCTGGCTCTCGAGGTTCGACTTCAGATTTCGATTCGATATACACGAGTGCCTCGTGAACTACAATAGTCCTTGATCTCAATCTATGAAGATTCTTTGATTGACTATTTAGACCGCTCCGTGGAATTGGCATATCAGGACACCAGGCATTTATTGGCGCATAGTGAAGATCATAATATGAAATAAACTCCTGTTTATATGACTTCTTATAATCAGTCTCACCAGTAGCATCATCTAAATCCCATTCACGAAATAGTTTTAGTTTGGAATACGGGTTGAGACAAGCTCCAATGCCGAACAGAAGGCCTCTTGGGTTTTCAGTTTTACTGTAATAAACTGCTGCCTTTAGTTTTTCCCCCAGCAAACCTTCACGAATGTCAACCTTCCATAGCATCCGCTTGCGTTCCAACTTTGCGATTTGTGGTTCCAAAGGATGAAAGATGTCTTGATAGACTTGGAATATGCGATGAATCGTAACTCTGCATATTTTTGACATCCACAGGGTCCAAAACTGAATGGGCTGAAGTACTTACAAGATGTACTCAACCTGCTTCCCTTCTTTGGGGGTGGATCACATTGGCGTGAAATCCAGATAAGTTTGTAACCAATCCTTCATGAATTCACACAACTGGACAGATTTCTCCAACACATTCAGAGTCGCGTTCTATCGTGTTTTGACATCGTAAATGAGCATAGTTGGGATTTCCACCCTGTCGTTCCGTATCTCAAGAGGTGCTACCGGCGCTGAGGTAAAGCTCCAATAGCAATACTCATTTCCCCATGCTAACATACATACAATCTGATTAGCATTCTCTATTCAATGACTCCGGTATAGTATTTAGGAACAATTCAGATGAATGAGATATCGTCTTTCTCCGAAGCTCCAGGATTCATCATATGATTCATATCCTTTCTTTTGAACCTAAGGGTTTTTACTTTAGGCATATGAATCTGTCTATATGTGTGCAGATGCGCTGATATGTGTAACTCACAGTTTGTTGAACTGTTATGAGTTTATGGGGTCTTGGATATTACCTTTTCTATTGTCTTGTGAAAGCTATTATCCAACCTCACGACCTTATCGATATAATCTGCCTTAAAGCCAGAGGGCATATGACCATCCTTTGATTTCACCTTGATAGAACCCATAAATGCAGCAAGAATAAGCTGAACAACATGGGCCATACACGGAATATGGTTTTCTATCAGGGACCATTCAATTGATAGTGAATTTAAGGCATTGTTTAAGGCTTCCATAAGGGTTTTGTTGTTACTAGCACTATCGGTGGTGAAACCAAGAATTCTCTCCTGAATTCCGTATTCAGCGAGGACCTTATTAATGATCCCTGCCGTATTGGCACCCGTGTGAGAACCTTTTATTTCCTCAAACCCAATTAGTACTTTTCTCTATCTGCCAGTTATCTGGGACCCAATAGGCCACAAGTGTCAGAAGTACGAGTTTATTGGGTGAAGTCCATGCATCCAGGGCCAAGGAGATCCTTCCATCAACTGGCAAACCAGTTCAAATCTTGTCTACCATAGAGTTACCAAGCCATTTTAAATCTCTTGTCAGCATAGTCGGGCTTGAGATTTCAATGCCTGGACGAATACATTTGAAGGCTTGGGGGAAGGCAAGGTTGTTTGAGCAATTAAACGCAAGATTTGTTGCAAGGAAGGCCTTTAGGAAGTATTCTTCAAAAAGGTGCTGTTGGAACTCCATTGGTGTTACTAGATTGATTATCTTGCGCCGGTTTGCAGTTTTTGTTCCTTTTTGCAATAGCGTAAAGACATCTGTGCCAGGTGAACTTCCGGTGTCAAATCCAGTAAAGTTTCTAGACCTCTAGTATGCTGGGAATTTGTTGTGATCATGCATCGAGCTGGTGCCTGTGCCACTTGGGTGAGTGAGAACCTTTCTGCAAATGATGCACATCACCCGTGGTGTACCAATGGCACGGCCCGAGCAGTCGGCATATTGGTGAAAGTATTTCCATACGTCTATGCCTCGCAGATTGGAGTTTCATCTGACCTTCTTCTTGCTGTCATATTTTGCAGTATATGCTGCAAATCCTGCTGTCTCTTTCCACCACTCCATCCAGCTCTCATGGTATTCTTTTGTATAGAGATAAAAGTTTCCAAATATCTCAAATGAATTTGCATTACTTGTTACTGAAGCCAGAGCTGGTAAGTGGAGCATGTTCTGAGCATGATCTTGGTTTCTAGGTGGCAGTGAAACAGAATCTGGGTGGAAAGGTCTTGTGGAACTTGAAAAAGGTGCTCAGGAGGCGCTAGCTGAAGGTCTTGGGGTTGGTGTTACTGGGCCATTGCTCACCTATGGACTGGATTCAACAGATAGTAGAGATAGAGACAGAGACTAGTCCCTGGTTGGGCTTTCATGTACATGTAGAAAGGAAGTACGGGTTCTTACACTACTGCCATAGTGGGCCTGTTGACTGCCAGGGTGGGAGGGTAGGCTGCCAGCTGTAGAGGATTCTGATTGTGAAGGCATCTTGAGTATCAGAGTGGCAGTAGCGCTCGATAATTGGTCGCTTTTGATAGCTGGTCTAATAGAAGTCTTTCAGTTGTAATATCTTCTACAAAAATGATGTTTAGATTCAAGCAATGAGCTGTTATAAGATACTGTCTGAGCTACTATCTAAGAACCTCACCTAGCTGTATTCTGTTATTCTATTTCTTTCCCAGAATATGCATCTTTCTGTATCAACTGTTCATAGGATTCCGTGCATATGACTTATACCTATGACTTTTGTGTGTATGGTTTTTGAGAGTATAATTTGTGCATATGAGTTGTGCGTAAGATTGCACTTGAATTCATTCGTAAATATTATGGTATAGAGCTCGGCAGGAACCACGCAAATTGAGACTTGGATATCGGTGGATAAACTATGAATGAGCTTTAAGCTTATCCTAGTCTGAATCCGAAGCAGTGGTCAAAACGCACTGTTAAGGGGAATATAATCTAACATAACCATATTAGAGCATTTATCCAAATTCACTAATCCCATGTGAGCACTCCCATACAACGCCTTCACTCTTACACGGCAACATAATTTGACAATCAGATCTGCCCGCCAGAATTCTCTGGGGCTCTCGTAATGATTCAAAGCAATTCCAATAGCAAGAAGTTGGTGCTGAAATATAATATAGTATTGTGTCGGTCTTGTTTTCCGAGTAATCAAGTGTGATTCATAGTTGTAGCTTTTGTATATAAATACCGGGTTATACAATGAGATTGCCCATTACTGAGCCGCCATTCCCTATGAACTTACAAGACTGCTATACCGAACCTATTGCTATCCACTCTTTTCTCTGTATCTGCAGAGAAAATGACTACTGCACCAATGGAGCCAGTTCCAATTCAGGAGTTTCAGACCTCAATGTTAGGTCCAAACGAACCAATGGACCTTTACCATGTGTCCTTTGACAGGAAGACTGTCGACTTCTTTTTCTGTACGCTATTACTGCACTCCGTTAGTGACTTATACCTATATTACTAGTGCTGAAAAGCTAATAGTAAGATATAGACAAACCTTGGGCTAATAGCCGGTCACCAAGGATTGAACGGCGATACCGGTTAAAGTAGTGTGGATTCGAGTAGGCAAACGGAGGCAAGGCAGTCAAATTGGTTAGAGGCAGGTAGATAGCGGGAATGTTGAAAGTTAAAACACCAGAATCCCGAGTTATCATACAAGCACTTGATTTGGGTTATGAGATTGAGGGCCAAGTCTCAAGCTTGGAAATCTTTCGGCAGTGTCATTCCAACTGCCATGTAGTAAAGGGAAAAATGACCTGGCGCTTGGGTCCAGAATCACGGTCAGAATAATTTCTTCATTCTCGCTTTTGTAAATTTACACAAATGATTTTCTTTGTACTCTCTCGAACTTGATATAGATTAGTCCAATCCATAAGTGGCTGGCCTTAACAGGAGCTTCCAGTATGCTGGACTACTTATTATTCTATCATTATCCCGTTCAAGAGTTTATCTGCTGTCTTCAAGTATCTTCCCACTGGTGACTACCAACCATTCTATAGTATTTCTTTATTGCAAACTTCTTTTCCTACCACAAGAGCACCAGGATTCTACATCCCTCAGTATCCAGTCTTTTCTATTCAAATCATGGAGAGTGTTGAGAACCAAATTGTTCCCAGAACTGACTGACTAGGGTGCAGCGAACCTGATGTCATTCCACTTCCACGGCATCATGCAATGGTTGGTGTTGGGACCAACCACAACTTTATTGAGATGAAGAACATTCCCCAAAGCTCTCTGGACAACTGCAGCATCCTTGGACCAACCCTGTTTTCACGTTCTTATCTCTACTCAGTTGCCTGGGGTCATAAAGGGATACGATTCTTTTGTAAGTCAACTATCCAACGATGCTCACACCTTGCACCTTGTGCATGATACTATGTGGCAGGTGTAATAGATTTTCCAAAGGCCAGAATGCATACTCCCATATTGGGTAGGACATATTGGTTGGGAACCAAAATCCATAAGGACAAGTCAGAGAATGTGGAGCTATAGAGAAAGGAGATGGTATCGGGATTCTTGGATTGTGATAATACGGAGTACGCCGGGATTCTAGTTGCTCTAAAGGCAGGAATCTACATTCGTGCCACAGTCCATTCAATGAAAATGATGTGGAGTAGAAGTACGAGTAGTGGAGTCATTATGAGTGTCGTTCATTGTACAATTGTAGATTCTGATTTTGATTCTGAGATAGAATTCTATCTGGCAGACTGCCTAGACTAGCTTGGCTAAAGAAATACACAGGCTTAGCTTGCTTGCTTGGATTCTGTAATTACACTAGTATATGGAAATGTTAGGTTTGAGTAGCACCTTGGTGCTTATAAATTTAGTATGAATTGGGTTGTGTGGTTTCGGGCATGTGGTTTTGGGCATATGTCTTTGTGCGTATACCATTTTTGTGCATATGCCTTTGTGTGTATGTCTTTGTGCGTATATCTTTGGGCATATATCTTTGAGTGTATAGCTTAGAGTGTATTAATATAGGCGTATGCTTTTGGGCATATGGACTTTGGCCGATGTAGTTGGCCACGGCATATATAATGACATATTACTCTCTGCGTATGAACCATAGGCAGCTTTAGATACAATGCATTATGCAGCAAAAGGGGTTACACGCAATATGCCTATTATTATCTACAAAAGGTAATTTTTAACGAGCTGAGGATGTAACAACGGGTTAAAGTACAGGACATAGGGGGGGCCCTCTTGAGTGAGGCAGGGGGAACGGGTGAAGAGGAATGCAGGGGGAACGGGCAACTGGGAAGGCAGGGAATGAACAAAGAGGAAAAAGGAGGACCAGATTGGAAATAAAAAGAATTATTCTCGTGGCTCCTGTTTCACGGGCTTTTTGAATCGCATGTTGGCCATGTTGAGGAGCACAAGTTCGTCCATCTCACAGTCGATCTCATCCATCTCTTCAAGGTTACTTCCTTGCTCCGCAGCGTCTTCCCTCGCGGTAGGCTCAAGATCGACAATCAGGCGAGCGTTGCCAGCCAGGAACCACTTCTATCTTGCTAACAATATGCGCGATGCTGCCTTGCTGGTCTTTCGGACTTGAAAAGAAGTCCTTGGGAGTCATAGCCTGTTCAAGCAGGTGCTCTTCAACCTCCTGTGTGCTGGCACGGAACCGATTCCTATCTGAATCCCGCGTTTCCATCATGTCGATGTTCCCGTCCTCAGACTTAATAAACATCCAGGATAGAGCTTCCTCCTCCCCCCCCTTCTGCGCCTCCTCCTCCTCCTCCTCCTCCTCCTCCTCCTCTATCTCCGTATCCCCCTCCTCTTCCCCGTAGACCCCATCAGAGTCCTCTGAGCCATTACCCTACTCACCAGTAGACCCGTAGAGATCGACAAAGTCGACATCTCCATCATCGCCATCCTCTTCCCACTCCTCATAGACCTCACCATTGGGCAATAGCCACTCAATGGGCTTTACGCAATCGATCAAAGGTCTACCTTTTTCATCCAGCTCCTCCTCCCAGACTGACATGTCCAAATCCCCTACCAGATCGCGCCCCATCAGCTGAAAGTTAGAAGTATGGTCTTTGGTGGCGGTAGGTATCCAGGGATTGGGAAGAACTAAAACAACCTTAAATATTAGTATAGATGTCACTAATAGAACTTGGCAATTATTTAGATGGGATTTAGGGAATCAAGATGACATGCCAGATTGTGTAACAGCCATGTCAAAGCTCTTTCTCCCGAGTCCAATCTTGAGGCTTGTCCGTTTTGGGGTGGGTTCTTGTGCGTTACTAATATTTCACGAGGTAGATGCTTGTGATAGGGGGATCGAACGGGATGCACTGCTCTGGTGAGATAGTAAGAGTGCCATGCTCCTGAATCCTTCCTCCGTCCTTGCTTGAAACTGGCGAGTCCGCTCATATAGGCCAGCATGATGGGGAGAGGGTTGGGAAGGCACAGGGGAGGACGAAAGGGGGGGGAAAGGAAGGTGGGGGCATTGACAGGATTGTACTCGTTTTGGGAAAGGTAGAAGACCTAGTTGTATGGCTTCAGGGCCTCTTTGTTACCCACTCAAGGAGAGATTTCATCAGGGCTGCAGGTCGTACCTTTGGCAAAATGTTTGGCAAGTCCACGGGGGAACCAGGGGGGGTCGGGACTTCAATCAGGATTGGCAGGTCAGCAAGTGGCAAACCACATTCATCGAACTGATTCGGATAGTATTGCCACCAATCTCCCAGGATCACTCGGCGTTCCTGCTCCAGGATTTTGTTTTCCTCAACCACTATCTCTTGGTCTACCTCAGCTTTGATATTGACGCTAAGAGCAAGTTAGTCCAGAAAGCTCCACGCAAACACGTGTCGTTGCTACAGAGAGTTTCCCCTATTGGCGCGGGCATGTTCGAAGGCAGTCTCAAGTGGAGCAATATTCGCTCAGTGCTCCTTCCGGCGGATGGTTTCTGAGTTCGACGAGTGACCCCAAGCTTCTGCTGGAAGTGGTTTCCACTTGTACCCAGACAGCATTAAGGTGTGTTCTATTCTCTTGTTAGCTTGTGTGTATGATTTATGCTTATGATTTCTGCATATGATTTGTGCATATGATTTGTCTGTACTTGTGCGTATGATTTTGGAAAAATAATTTAGGTGCAACACAGATTTGGGAAGTTGGGGAGTGGAGAAAGTGATAATGTGGTGGGATAGAGTGGATGGGGGGTGGGTGTGGTAGAATTGGTATGTGGAGAGTAGGAGTAGAGTCAGTGTGGTGGAAGGTATTTTTTAGGATGTATTTTTGCTAATCCAGTGCGGTGCGAGTTAGGTGACGGCTAATTTGTGTGGTGTTAGAGGGGTTTGACTGGAAAGCCGCAGTTTATCTCATGTTATAAAGGGAAAAGAGAAGTGGTATGTTGTTGAAAACTTGAAAACCTCAAGAAATGGAAACGCGTCCGAAGCCAACCCTGCCCCATCAACAAAACATCTCACCAAATAAATTGTAAGTACAATTACCCTAAAGCCTCAGCTAAGTGCTTATACTATGGTATTATAGGTAGATAGAATAATGCTGAAGTGGACTGTGTGTTTGACCTAGGTTAAATCACGTTTTGAAATAACTGACATTGGTATGTGCTGCCTACTGACATCATTTAGTAATTATGATTGTACACTTGATACTCCAAGAGGAAAGATATAATATCTTTGTTCACATACAACCTTTCATATACAATTTTCAAGGCAATTCTATGTGAAAAGCATAGTACAATATTTGTCTCAACAATTATTCGGTTACAGTCTTACTCAAACTTGTGCAATGTACATTTCAATGGTATATGGCACTACCCACTTTTTACGGTAACATTGTTCCGGTCAGGCATTATCGTTCATGAATCAAAATATGCCTAAGCTACTGGGAACTTGATTCGCTAGACAATGTAGCTTGATAGGTAGAGAGTATGAATCCCCATGGGTGTATCTTCCGGCCTCCCTCTCTTCTGACAAACTTCATCCTTCAGCCAACACTAATATCACTGCTTGTTCATTTGAGAAACGGTAGGATGCATACACAAACAGATGCATACATACGCATACACATGCATATGCACGGATTTAGTATGTACGCACGTATGCTCACTTGTACTTTCGAGTCACCTTGCTCTACCAACACCAATTACACACTCTCACTATGAGTAAAAACCCAAACGTTCTCGATGTGAACCTCCTCACCCGCCGCCTCATCCACTCTCCTCACCTACCTCCTCCTCACTCACCTTTGACACTCACCTTTAACTCTCTACCCAAAAACAAAAAAATCCGCAAAACACGCTCCCAACCAAGAAAAAACCAAAAAACCAAAAAACCAAAAAACCAAAAAACCAAAATGCCAAAAAGCCAAGGAAAATTTCCCGATGCCTCCGAAAAGCAAAGCAAACGAAGACATCTCAGGATCAAAGGGGGGTGGCAATTGGGGGCCTCCAATGAGGCATCTGGGCAAGAAGAAAGCCAGCGCAGGTGTGAATAGAGTGTAGCGCCCTGCACGATACCCCGCGGGAAGTTTGACGATAGCTGAAATTATCAAGTATTGTCAGCATGGGGGATACCTGATCCCAAAAGCCCCGTTTTACAGTCTCTGCCAGGAAATTGTCTCCAACTTCCTTCTCCAGCAGCAGCTGCATTAGCAAAGGTCGGCTGTTGAATGTCTTCAGGTGGCGGCGGAGGAACACCTGGTCATGAACATGGCTGGTAAGTGGAGCTCCGAGTCCTATCCTAATAAGTTTATATGATTTACTAGTTCTTTATAGCCGGTGCCCTGGGCGCAGCACATGCTGGTCAGGTTACCCTCATGGTCTCGGACCTGAGGTTAGTCGACAACGTTTTGACCGTCATGGCTAGGAAGCCTGATTGGGGAACCCGGGAGGAGCAGAGGCAGCATGAGAATGTGCCGGCCGGTCCTGCCACCCCCCCCTCTCGCAAAATGATGATGACGATGATGATAATAACAACGATGATTGGCCTCACCCTAGTGGGTGGCAGTGCTTCCTAAGCAAAGCCCGGGACACCGGGGGAAATGGCAGTGACGATGCTAACGACAGTGACAGCGGTGGCAATGATAGGGGAGGAAATAATGGGGACACGGATGGGGACGGAGATGGGAATGAGAATAATAGGAATGGGGGTTGGGATGGGGATGGCGTGGGCAATGGTGGTGAGGCTTTGCCTCGCAGTCGAGGAGGACTATCCAGTGCCCATAGTCTAACCTGGGGTGGGGGTAACAATACCCCCACAGGTATAACCGGTGGGAGGAGTAATACCACCCCCTTGCACCCTACTCGTGGGAGGCGCTGGAGTGCCGGAGGGCCTTGGAGTGGGTAGTGGTCTGGGAGTCTGGGATTGGAGTGGGGGAAGCTGGGATTGGTAGAGTGGAGGCAAGTGGGATTGATGGAGTAGAATTAGTGCCAGGGCTAATGGGATTGGTGGAGCAGGGGTTAGTGGGATAGGTGGAGTCGGATTGGTACGGAGCCTAGTGGGATTGGTGGGCTTTGGGCCCACCTGGGGATTATCTCTCTAGTGTTTTTTTTCTTTGGTGAGTGTTTTTGCATTTTGTGGCCTTCGTGGCCGCTTTAGCGAAATGGGCCGTGGTACATGATTTCTACCTGTTTTGTATCACTAATCTAAACATTTCTATTCACACTAGTTTTCACTCCCTTTGGATAGTCATTGTCCTAGTTGATAAATACTCATCTCCGACATCACTGTAAGCTACGTGATCAATAAACTAATATGGAGTGTAAGATTATCTAGAGTGCATATGATTTTGAGAACAGTTGTGTGAAAAACTACTAAGCCCATGATTTTGTGCATATGATAGTATTGTGCGTTTGATAGTGCTGTGCGTATGAATAGACTATATGTATGATAGCACTATGTATATGATATACTGTGGGGTTTTTAGTATACCGGTTATGTAAATGGTTTTGTACATATCCTGAAATTGGGTGTCTGATCTCCAAAGGGTAGTTATGGCCCACCGTAAGCAATAAAATTGGAGGTATGGCGAAGGCTTGTTTGGACCTGGATGGGGAATAGGAAGAATTACGGGGCCCCATCCAGGGATAATTAATAGACAGGGCCCCATCCAAGGCTATAAATAGGGCAGGCACCCTAACGGGGAGAGGAGCAGGGGATGAATAAAAAAAGGCCCCACTGAGGACTATAGGCTGGGGCGGGACAGAGAATCAGGGCAGGGACCCGGAGGTTTCGGGGGCTCGGACGTCCCGTAACAAATACTAGTAGCAGCACCTTCCGATGAACCACCAAACAACTCACCTGACAACTCCTCAGAAGACAGCTCGAGCAGCGAAGAATCCGAACATGTGATGTCTGAAGGAGAATCCGCCGCGGCACCCAGCCCAAGGGCCAGGTGACCAGGGCTGAAGGTTAAGCGTCCCCTGCCACCAACATTCTCAGGCCAAAAGGGGGACCTAAAACCCACAGCATTTGACCAATGGGTAATGACAACTTCCCAATACCTCGCTCTGCATAATGTGGGCAAGACAAAGGAAGAAAGTAGAGCATACTTCGGACGTTTCTGTACGGGAAAGGCAGAAGAAGCATATCACCAAGTAATGAGCCACTCCGATAGCAAGGAAAAGATACAAGAAATGACCCTAATAAGGTACCTACGGGACGGATATCAGTCCTCGCGAAATACGGAAGAACTATATAAGAAGTTCAAGGAAATCCAACCAGTACAAAATGGGAAGACAGACTGAATACCCTCGGTAGCCACGGATCTCTTGATGTATTATGAGCAATTACCAAACGGAACAGTATCACAGTACACACTGTGGCAGAGGCTGTATGAGGCAATGCACCCCAGACTACGCCAGCAGGTAGAACCCATGGAAGAAGACAGAGATTCTTTCAATAAAATTGGCAAACGAGCTTAATGCAAGGATGCTATCCTTTATGAGACCGGAGTTTACTGAACATATACACCCCAGCAGAGGAGCAGCAAAGGATCATCCTCGTGTAAAAATACAAGAAAGGAACAACCAAAATGCAAAGGTTCGAAAGATAAGAAAGATAAGAAGCAGAAAAGACGTGAGGAAGATACATGTTTCTAATATGGCTAAAAGGGGTACTATGCAAAGGACTATTATGCCAAGAGGGGAAAGGGAAAACAGAAAAACGAGGTACGAGCATGAACCACATGGAAACAACTGAATACGATGAAGTTGAGATCAACCCGGTGGAAATGGAAAGCCTCCGGACACAACCAACACTGGCGATTAAAAGCCGTGATGCATTGGAAGGAACAATTTGCATAGAGGGCCATCCAGGAAAGGTACTGTTCGACACAGGAATGATCAGGTGTGACGTAATTAGCGCTACCTTTATCTCTACCCATGGCATACCCACAGAACCTCTACCTCAACCAACAACAGTCAATATGGCCATGAAAGGTTTCTGCTCTGCAAGCCACAAGAAATGTGGACTAACTGTAGGAATTGGAAAAAAGAAATGCACAAACCAGGAGATGTTGGTAGGAAACCTAGCAAAGTAGGACGCCCTAATAGGAATGCCATTCCTAAAACCACACAATGCCCTTCTTAGATGTGGGGACACCACCATGGAGTTTTCCGATAACAAACTACAAGTGCTACGCAAACCAACAAGTGGGGAATTCCAAGCCGCTGTTGTAGATGCCACCTCAGCAACGTTGTTGGAGGAATACAAGGATGTATTCCTGGCCAAAGTCCCTGAAACACTACCCCCTATACATAAGATTAACCACCACATTAGGCTAAAAGATCCAACCGTACTAAAAAACCAACCAATATACTCAACTCCAGAAGGATACAAGGAGAAACTCATGACCTGGATTAAGGAGAAGTTACAAGCTGCGGTGATAGTACGACAGGAAGTTCCCGGAGCAGCACCAATGTTTGTACAACCTAAATCACACGGAAGGATCCGCCCCCTGGTAGACTTGAAAGTTCGAAATGACAATACAATCATGGATAGTCCGTCGATCCACAGCCAACAGCAGATCCTTAACCGCATTGGACGATCAAAATTCAGGAGTAAGATTGATTTAAGCGACGCATACTTCCAAACACAAGTGGATAAGGATAGCATTAAGTTCAACTCATTCAAAACTCCATTTGGAGGGTTTGTCAGCAAAGTAATGCTACAAGGAGACATGAATGCACCAGCAACCTTTATATGAATAATAGAAGATCTTCAAAGCAAATTCCTATATCATTTTGTATGCATATACATTGACGATATTTTCATAAATCTCGGACATACCAGAGGAACATGAAAAACACATACGCCAAGTATGTGACCAACTCAGAAAGGCAAGGTTCTATGCGAGCAAGAAGATATCAGTACTTTTCGCAGATAAGCTGGAAGTACTAGGACACATAGTGGACAACGAAGGAATCTATACCTCTCTCCAAAAAATATCATCCATTGCAGGTTGGGAGATACCTCAAAACAAGAAAGAATTGCAACACTTTTCAGGAATAGTGTATTATGTGGCCCAGTTCCTTCCATACCATGCTGCCCTGATAGCACCTTTAACAGACTTAACAGGAAACGCTAAATTCATATGGACAACCACTCATCAGACCGCATTCAAGATGGTCCCAAAGCAAATTATCAATCACTAGGTCATGCAACCAATAAACATAGGGAGCAAGGAACCGATTTGGTCAGTTACAGATGCCTCAGATTTAGGAATAGGAGCATGGGTGGGATAGAGACCCACTTATGAGATGGCTCGACCAGCTGCGTTAAACAGCAGGAAATTTACCAATGCACGGATGAATTATGAAACCACCAATAAAGAGGCCTTAGCGATAGTAGAGGCGCTTAACCGGTTCCACAATTTACTACTGAGAAATTCCTTCACAATAGTAACAGACCACCAGCCCCTGACACATCCACGAACCACAAAGAACCTGAGTAGAAAGCAAGTTAGATAGCTCAGTGCCTTGGGAAAGTACAATGCGAAGATAGTCTATGCACCAGGGAGCACGAACTATTTAGCTGATACCGTTTCCCAGATATACGAGGAAGGATCAGACATGAACCCACTCTATGTCCACAAATATACAAAGGAAGCTGACAACATCTCGGATAACAAGGTCTACGAGCAAGAATCAAACACAATGGAGCCCAAGCGCGATATCTCAAATACTTCCCCTCCTTACCTGTACACTGAATACCCCAATGAGGCCCTGGTACCCCCTGAGAGCCCCTGCTCAATCACCGCAGGAAATGATTGAAGTGACAAGTGCACCCTCCGAAGCACACCACTCAAGGAACTCCAACATAGTAATCTCCACTACTCACACTGTTATGTGGACCATTCCCCATATCACTGAACTGGGATCAAATTCACAAACAACCACTCCAGACGGTGGAGAAATCCAACCCCTCGCCCTCCTGATAAAGGACCAAGCCCCCCAAGTACAGAACCTGACCCGAGCCCTCCGGAGTCCCCCATGATTGATGCCTCGGAATGGCAGCAAATGATTAGTGGTAGACCAAAAAGTGCCGAGAAAGGGCCGTCCACCCTCATTCAACTGACGCCCAGGTCCTATGCAATCCCAGCAATAGTGAACCCCGAAGGCCTAGCATTCCGAATGCCAGGGCCAGACAGTCCGCCACGAATCAAATAAGTAGAGCCAATGGAATACTTTAGCAATGAGACAATAGTCTCAGTGATGCCCCCAACAATAGATAAATATTGGCAGGGGCTATACGATGTCTTGGAAGACAACGAAGAGGATGACCAACCTGAGGTGACCAGAGGGAACAAGATAGAAGATGAGCGAGACATTAGACAAATGGTCAATGAAATGATTGGGACATTCCAAGCACACATAGTTGTAGCATACCAGAAGGAACCGACATGGAAAGAAGTAAACGAAAACGTGGACTCCACAGTATATTTGTCCTCCTACATGGTCGCAAATGGAATGCTCTACGCTAAAACACGATACAGGGAGGAATGTCTGCATATTCTGAAAAGTCCCGCATTCAGAAATACCACACAAAGAGAGTACGTTATAGTCAAGATCCACCACAAAGGCCATCACAGTGGTGAACAGAACTTGCAGTACACTACCGAGTACCTATTCTGGCCTGAAATACACCAGGATTTCAGAGAATATGTGGCCCAATGCCACACCTGCCAAACGAACGAAAAACCCACCAAGTTACCAGAAGGAAAGGCCCAGACGATTGTCCTACCATCTGAGATTTTTGAATCAATAGCTATTGACTTTGCGGAACCCTTCCACAATTTATAGGGATATGACATGGTCCTAGTAGCTATAGATAGACTCTCGGGATTTATATGGCTCATACCGACAAACAAGGAACCAACATCAATAACAACCCTGGAACTACTATGCAAGGGAATATTTACATCGCATAGTTATCCAACAACAATAGTAAGTGATGCAGACCGACGGTTCGAGTGGCATGTGTGGGGACAGCAGTGTTGATCGCTAGGAAGAGAACATATCAAAGCAGCACCTAGCCACCATGAGATGAACGGACAGGTTAAGAGGAAAATTTGAGAATTGAAAACGGCACTTCGAAACCTAGTCAATACACAACAGAACAATTGTTGTGATACCATACCTGAAACGGTTACATATTTAAATGCAGGATGGCTCGAAACTCTTGTTATGTCATCATACAAAGCTGTTTTAATGACCCCGCATATATGAGCTATGGCTGTCAGAGCCTACATCCATACAGGTAGCCAGGAGGCGAACTGGTAGGAACCAGCAGGCAAGTACGTACTTGACCTATGGAGATCCGATGGCCCAGGCTGCCCGATGAACGGAATTAGCTGACCAGGTACTGGGGTACCTGGGTACACCCAGGAACGGTGTCAGCGTACTTAGGGACCTCTAAAGAGGGCAGTTACTCAGCTAGGATGGGTAACTGGAGAAAGGTCAGAAGTGTCTATCTCTGGCAACGGAATAGGCAAGGTAACAGGTAAAATTATCTTGTCCACTGGACAAGGTTACCCTGCCCCCAGGACCAGGGTGCCCTGCCATGGGGCTTGGGTTACCCTGCCCAAGGTCCTGAGTTACCCTACCTTTCATTACAAAGTCCCTCGGAGAGTTCGGGGAAAATGACCGGAATGTTTGTCATGCAAACTCATGCATAATACTGGAATCTGGGGTGCCGGGAAATGCTATTGGACGAGCTACGCAGCTCCGAACAGGCTGTAAATTGGAGACATTATTCCTGTGATACCCCTCCGGCCCTGCCTTGAGGCCCGGACATCATGGGCAAACGGTTGCGTGGTTGTGTGCAGTCTAGCAAAGAAACATCTTTGCAGACCTGCTTGCAATACCGTATACGTCGCTGCTGACTGGTCGAGCATAGGCTGTTCGCAGGATATATATGTGGGCATAGCATGGAAGGTGGAGCACCTCCTTCAAGTTGTTCAGAGTAAAGCGGACCAAAGCCGACTGAGTTAACGGGTGTTAACCGTGGGGGTCCCGCAGGTAGTCCCGGGTGGTGCTGGGGCGACCAGGAGAGATTTACACCTACCAAGCCCGCAAGTATCCCCATTGCCATAGGCTCTTTAAGGGAAGTGCAGAGACACTAAAAGCATAATTCCTACTACAGGTAAGATGGCTCTGAGGTAGTGGTCATGGGTAGCGCCCATTGGACCACTTCTGGGCCACTGTATCCTGTGGAAGATACTGGAAGCCCGAGACTCGCAAATAGTAGATAGATAAACCACTTACGGAAGCTTCCGGAGTCAAGTAGAGATCAATGCATATGGGAAGGGTGTCACAGATAGTCTAGTTCATCTGGTGTCTTGACTGTTAGCCACTGGCAAGACACCAATACGAAGAAGTTTTCACTCCAGTGGGTAAAATAGAAATGCACCGCAGAAACGATAACTGCAAAAGGTGAATGCCGACTGGAGTGTGTCGACACATGCATGCCCGAAGGGTGTGCTAGGAGATGTGTCAGACCACCCTTAACGGAGAAGGGTGTGCTTGAATAGTTGGAATAAACTGATGGGGGAGTTTCTGGCATAAGATAAAACCACCAAAAAGTCTATACGAGAACTCTCCTACTCCAACAATCAATCCTCTCCAGGACTTAATTAACACAGTGTCAAGCTTAATGATATTAAGTTTTACCATTTACTTTACTATTACATCTGTGTGAACTTTTGGCGATAGGTTGAAGATGTTCGGTGCGGTCACGACCTTGGGATCCATCTTCCTAGAGGTGCCCCCATTACAGCAGTTTATGGAAAAAACTACCCACTACTTCCCCTAGCGAATTTCAAGAATTCCGCAGTTCCAGCAGCTGATGAATTGTTAAACAGACACCAAGCGATCCGGAACACGGCATTCAATGCTCTCAAGCTGGCGCAATTCAGGAGTACGAGAACGACAACCAAGTGACGCAGACACTACAGTCCAATCAGGATAGATAACCAGTTACTGGTTTATGGAAACCTGTCCACAACTGAATCAGGACAAAGCAAGAAACTACAACCACAATGGCGGGGACCATTCAAAATAGTAGAATATGATGACCAAGCAGAAAATTACATGGTAGAAATAGATGGAAGAATGCATAGGAACTGAGAAGTGACATTTCACGCATCCACGGTGAAAAGATACCTCCTTAAGGACAATACCATGTTCCCGGGAAGAAGTCATGCAAAGCCACCCCCCATCGTGGTTGACGAGAAACCAGAGTGGGAAGTGGATGCAATAAGAGACCACAGAAGGCGATATGACCGCGACCAATTTCTAGTGAAATGGGTGGGATATCTGGAAACAGAAAACAGCTGGGAACCCCTCCAAGGATTAGGAAACGCGATGGAACTGGTAAACCAATAGTGGGAGGACAACAAACCGCAGGATGAGCTACCCTCTACGATAAACCATGTGACAGTGGCGTGGAGCCCAACCCTGCCAGTAATCTAACACCTCCACCATGATACAGATCACAATATACAAGACGGTTTTTGGTCCGCCCATTTTGAAAGCGATTTCGAAAGCAGTGAAGATGAGAATCATGTAATGGAAGACGAAGCTGCATACCTAGTGCGGCTAGCCGAAGCCGAGTACCAGAAATAACAAGGAAAGAAACACATACCATCCAACAGCCTTACGATGTCAAACTATGAGCAAGTGCCTTGGAGACTGCGCTATCAGCTAATGGGACTGTTGGTGAACTGTGACATTATCCCTAGATGATACCTAACACACCAATTATTCATACATATTTGCGACAAATGCCTTGAAATAACAACTGAATCAACAGGACTGATGTTTGTAGAAACACTATCAGATGTTTTCTTCTTTGGTAGTGGTTGCTACCTGAGTACAGAAAAATGTGATATGTGCATGGAAATGGCACAAACCATGACGAAATACCACCCACCTTCCTCTAAACACCTAAGTGAGGCCAACACCGAGACTTAAATACCACCCACCTTTCCTCAAATACTATACCGAAAACATATCGCAATACCTATGAACCGAGAAACCTTTTTACAAAAGCCCTACCTTGCCCTAAAGAAAACTGATAAGATGTCGGTTTACGAAGAAGTCAACATGAGAGCACGACACCAAATCATTAGACACCTACTATACCTTGGAACTATACCACTAAGTGCATAGTGGAAGATATTCTATCTCGAGTACTGCAACGAATGTGGACAGATCAACATCGAGATAGAGGATTGGGAAGACAGGACGATCCGAGACTGGATTGGTTTACCACACTATTGGGAATCAGGTTGCTTTGTGCGCATAACGCCCTGTCCGGAGTGTTTGGAGAGGTGGTTGGAAAGTACGGAATGGTTGTTGCAGGACAACATGAGATTGTTGTAGGATAGCGATAACGATGAGGATTGGTCCTATGGGGACTTCAAGGAGAATAGTGGGTTTACCAACTATTAGGATTCCATTAGGTTATTTTGTTTTGTGAAATTGTTATTTTGTTTTGGGAGTGTAACTGGTACAGGTATTAGGTTAGGATTATGTTGGTTTCACAAGTATCGCTTGATACTTGTATTGTTTCATGTGCTATTGGTTGATACACACATTGTATTATGTTTGGTTTAACGAGTATTGCTTGATACTTATATTGTTTCGTGTGCTATCAGTTGATACACACATCGTATTATGTTTGGTTTAACGAGTATTACTTGATACTTGTATTGTTTCATGTGCTATTGGTTGATACATACATTGTATTATGTTTGGTTTCACGAGTATCGCTTGATACTTGTATTGTTTCGTGTGCTATCAGTTGATACACACAAGGTTTTGGAATATCGCTCATACTGGAGATAAGCGATATGCTGTATTTACAGACCGCTGATTTCCACGATAGAAACAGCAGACTTTGACTGACAGTATTCTTAATATACTTGGTTGAATGGTTACTTCTTTGTTCTCCTATTTCACACCTTCGAAGCCTCCTTTAGTTAGCAGTACTCACTTCTTGTTGATCAAGAAGCCATCTGCTCCTATCATACCACTACGTGACTAGGGCCCAGCCCGAACATGTTACAATCTACCCAAGAGCATAGTGACACTTCCTAGTATGCACTTGGTCAAGTATTGGGCCCTCTTCAGGACTTGCATCTTCTTAGAGTCGGCCACTACCTAAAGAAAGCATATACTTCTTATTGATCAAGTAGCCCTCTACTCCTATAGTACTGCTATATAGTTAGGACCCTTGTGCAAACATATTACAAGGTAGACTAGAAGAGCCAACAGTGACTTGCATAGATGAAGTACATATAGATAGGGGTTTATAAATAGTATGCTCCCTCAGGTAACTTGGCAGTTAGCTACTAGTAAGCCACTACTATGAATATGTTTTCACTCCAGCAGCTATAAGTGAGATCCATTGATGAAACTAGACTGTATATGGAGAATGCTAACTAGAGTGTGTGAACACATGCATGCCTACAGGAATACAGCAGTAGTGCTGAATGACTTTCAGTGGAGAAGAGTGTACTCAAAGGGTTGGAGTAAACTGATTGAGAGTTTCGGACATAAACCCCTACTACTTAAATCTGTGTAAGAGCCCTTCTACTCCAATACAATCAATATCCTGTCAAGATCGTAATTGCATGAAGTATGTGTTACTTAATAATGTTAAGTTTTACATTTGTCTTTACTTACAAATTTGAGTTTGAACTGCTGACAATAAGTTTGAGGTTGTTGGGTGTAGTCACTAACTTCAGATCGATCTTTCTTATAGTATCTCTATTACTCTCACACAATAGCAAACTCCTGGTTTAAAACAAAATAGTTACTATCCAACAATACTCACTCTGGATATCTATCAACTCTCACACTGCAAGATATCTGATACTAGATATATCTGCTTTGGAGAAATGAGAAAGCGATAAAGCCCTGTTGGAGGAAACTTTATTAAGAGTTAAGACTGAATATAACCACAACCATGATTTATCGAGTATTAGGAAAAAAGGTTTATTCCTGATGCAAGGCTTTCAAGAAGCCACTTATTTTCTAAAAATATCAGAAAGAGGGAAAGAAGTATCCAATAATACATCTTGATAAACCGATTGAGTATTGGCAAGAATTAATGTACTCAGATGAGTCTACATTTAATACCTCTTTTTGTAGTTCTAAATAGGTTATACAACAATTGTATAAACATTACTTTGACAACTGTGTTCAGTGGAACTACTATAGTGGATATGGTTCAGTGATGGTATAGGGTACAATTAGCCATCATTGGAAATCCCCATTGGTTGTTTTGAAGAAAAGGAGAAAAGGAGAGTTAATCTGGTAAGATAATCTTAATCAGGCCATAGAACCAACTGTGGTGCCTGCATTTCATGGGCTTGATAGCTATAATGTAAGAGCGAGAGCTCTTTATGTTGAAGACCAAGCACCCAGCCATGGAATAACGATTGCAGTGGTAGAGGTTAAAAAAATATTGGAAATTGTAGTTCATGCAAGGCCGGTATCATCCCCTGATCTCAACCTGTTAGAAAACATTTGGAGAATCCTGAAACAGCGAATTAAAGCTCACCCAGTGTTTTCAGGCATGGTGGAGAGTATGGTGAAGGTAGTTGGGGAGGAATGGAATAAGTTAGCACCCAGGGATTGGAATCAGTATATTGATAGTATGTCTTCTAGACTGCAGCTAGTGAAGGATTGGAAAGGGTTGCAAACTGAATTTTAGGTATTTTTTTACTTTCAGTATACTGCTTCCTGATCTCTAATTAATGACATGCTTTAATTTTACCTCAAGATAAATTGTAGTTGTTGAGGCATTAACAATACAAAATTGTTGGCGTGGTTGTTGACACGATGGGTGTTAGCGAATTTTGACGATAGACTCGTACACAGTCACAAGTGTCGAGTGCCACACATTCTGGTGTGGTCTACATCTGATTACATATAGATCTCGTTGCCTCATACTCCCTCTTCTCATTGTTTGAAAATCACATTCTCCCCTCCCTCTCCTCCTTGAACCGGTATTACAACCTTTTCCCTTACTCTAGTAGGTGGATTTCTGCTAGTTTTCCGTTACATTTATGATTAACATTTTTTCTACCCACCTTGCATACAGACCAGACAATACTCCCCCCCCCCTTTACCCGTTACTGTCTATGAATCTTGATACCATGGATACGGTCACGGAGACCTTCCCATATGTTCCGGCTGCATAGCATATACACTTTGCTAAATCTCCTGCAATTAACACCCTGTCCATGTTAATTAAAGGCCACGTAAACAGGAACTACGACTTCATTACCGAAAAATTCAATAATACAGTTAATCAACCCAAAACCAGCAAGCTAGCAATGGATTATGGAGTTTGCGGACCGGATATCACACCTCTCCCTGAAACTGCGGATTATGACGCAACCGAAATCTCAGCTTACATAACTACGGTTCTTCAACAATTAAAGCAGGAAGGGGCCTATGGCATTTTCGTAGGTCTTAGGGATAACACAGGAGGGGTTGTTCCGACTTTCATCATTGGAGTGCCACAGGTCAATGCACCAGAGGTCGCACTCCCACCGCCGCCTCAGGACTTACCTATCTGGGTAAAAGAGGATAGTTTTATTTCGATGCCGGGAATAGGGGAAAAATGGGCCCTAAATCCGGTCTTTAACCCTGGAAGAATAGCGCTGGAAGGTGTATCTGTTGGAATTGAAAGTTTGTAACCCCTTGGTATATAGAGAATAAAATCTGATCATATAGCAGGAAGCCTGAGGGGAGCTGGAAGTTTTTGTGGCTTTTTGAAGAAAGGATCTTCTCCGGGCAAGATTTTCGGCATCACGGCTGCACATTGTATGCCAGGCGCAAGGACTGGGATGGCAGTTTGCTCGCCGTCCACGATTGAAGTTACCAGCCGGTTCAACAGATTATTGCGGTATACAACGATCTGTCCACCACCTGACCGCCTACATATTACCCAACCCAAGCAAACTGAGGTCCAATCCATACTCCAACAATTCAGGTTCCATGAGCATCCAGCAGGCACAACCTTCCTTGGTTCCGCAGACTCGGATCAATGGAAAACTGGAGTTTTGAGTGGGCAGCACCTGGGAGAAATCGTCTCCTACAATTTTGGTTCTTATGCAAGTTTGCTACACCGCTATGATCAAAAGCTGCAAAGGCTTGGATTACGTCATTTTTTTGCGGGAAGATTCTGGGAAACAAGAATGGATTGGTGTATCTTTTCTTGTAATATGGATCGGTAGGCTTGTTCTAACTATGACCTGTAACAACTTTGTTCAAGATGGCTAATTCCGTTGAAACTTCAAAGATATGGTGGGAATATTTACGAAGGGGAAACAGTCAGGGAAATTGGGTACTTGTATCCAAGGGCGGAGGTCGAAAAAATGGGCCGTTCAACTGGGCTCCAGTGTGGTAAAGTCAATCCGATCGTTCTGCAGCGTTGGGAGAGTGGGCAGATTACCTGCGAAATCGCGATAATTGGAAAGGATGAGGGCTTTGCAGGGACCGGAGATTCAGGAGGTTGTGTGTTGGTCAACGAGAATGGAACATACAAAGCAGCGGGGATTCTAATTGGAAAAACAAAGTACACTAGTATCGCTGTCGCAACACCATTGGCTATGATTCTTGATTCTGCTGCAGATTATTGGTGGGCATAAGCGCGGACATCTTGTCGTGCACCATAGACAGCGAGAATCCTGAATGTTTACTCGCTTTTAACTTGTTGTTACTGATGATAATATATATTTTTCTCTCCTGCCATGTTCATGTCCTTCTAAGCAACCCCGCTATAACTTTCAATTTCAAATTTAGTGCTGCGACTACTTCCTCCACCCCCTCTTCCCGGCTACAACCGCGACATCCGTACTCTGTGCAACCACCCTAACCCGCTTCCTCCTCCTGCCGATCCTCCACTCACTAAAGATCCTCCCAATTTCTGTATTCTCCCTCCAGTTCCCTGAGTCGTGGCATGCATTCAACTTCGCCAGCCGACTCTTTCCCCAGACCGCCATGTCGATAGAACTGCCACCACCAGCCATCGAGTCCCCACTCTCCCACGATGAGAATGATGAAAAGGACAACTACCAAGGTAAGGGCAGAAGGGAGTTCCCTCCTGGGAGGACAGCAGGTGTATTCTATCTGCCTGCGGGAATTGAAACAGCCGACAGCCTTACCTATAGGCTGCGTGTTCTGCTGCCTGTGTGTTTTCCGTTGGGTGCAGGATGGGTAGAATGATCAGGCGAAAGAGTTTTGTCGGATTACGGAGGGGCCGAGCTGCGGAGCGGGGAGGAGGGACTGATGAGGATAATCTCTTAGAGTCGAGGAAGCGTTGCGGTAGGGTTGCATTGGACGTATTACATACAGTGTGGAATTGGGTCGATTTGGTGTGATGATAAAGCTATAATTTCAATCTGTGGTATCTTTTAGGGGGTCAGGGGTACGCTTACCAGTTAGGACTAATATTTGGTGATTTTCTGGCAAGAGGCAGTATTTTCTTTTCACTTTCCTCCTCCTTCTACATTAAATATTTTGAATTTCACTGGTGCATTGTTCATCAAGATAGGTGGAATCATAAAACTAAATTGTAGCAGACAACTTTATTCCTTACTCCCACATATTTGCACTTAGATATAAACTATGGCGTGCGCCCACTCACTTCAGGATCGACCGGCAAAACCAGGATATCGGACGAGAAAACCTGCATCGCAAATGTTGCCACAACCGCAAACTAGTGCCTTCAAATTAAGACACACCTAAACATCAAGGATAAGCCATTCGTGACCCTGTCTCACTGTGGAGTCCTTGCACTCACGTATCCGGTTTAGTCATCGCATGAACGACCAAAAGCAGCATACTACGATTGTCAACAGAACTCACTATTAGCAATCGGAGCCTGTCACCATACCACAACTGTCACCACAACAATCGCCGTAACCTACTCTCCAGTCAGTCCCACAATCACACAAAACAGTCCATGATGGAAAATGACGCATGATTGCCCAGAATAGTTTTGCCAGTAAATATAATACATTGCTGAACTTCTCGCCAACGAAGTTTTTACAGTGGACGAGGAGAATGGGGTGAGGAGGGCATACTCCACTGACTTGAACAGTGGCCCCGCGCGCCACTGAGGTAGTTCACTAAGACTAACAAGGAAATTGATAGGCTCGAGAAGAGTAGGGGGTAGTTTGGCCGTAGCCTTGAGGAGAATTATTAGTTTTATTAAAGTAGGTATTATGTCGTTCTTCAAGTTGACAGTAGGTATGAAGGGAACGTACTGACTCAGAAGAACAGACTTTGGACAATCCTTGTATTTACACTGTCTAAAACCTGGCAAAGGCGAACCATTTTCTACCCTGCACTCCTGTAGCACTTCTACATTCCTCCAAACAACCTTTTCCTCCTCTCAGACATCAAAATATCTATCACGGTATTGACTACTACCTCTAAGTTACCAATATACAAAGGTTTTACCTAATTGTGCTTACCCTCCCCACCAAGGCACAACAAGTCCGAACCCCGGAAGGAAACTCGCATGACTAGACAGATTCAGCATCCATCAACCTCACTGTACACCTCTCTCCCAGACCCTCATCTCCCATGACCTCGGCTCCAGGATTAAAGGAGCGCGGATGGGAATCTGGATAACCAATGAACCCAGATTCCGCACCTGCGTTCTCCTAAGCCTGTTCCTGCACAGGGGCATTGAGCCCATTGGCAAGTCAGTCCCAGTCAAAATCACCTCCTTCAGACAGCTAATTTTCCACCTGAAAACTTGGGCAAGTTGGCCCAATGAGATGTGAGTATTAGGGCAGGCGAGGAAGGGCATCAAGGAGCCAGCAGTGCACCAGAGTGCTGTGGAAAAGGGAAGAGCTGAGATGGCCCTGTGGATCGCTACATAACTACGGGAGCCCCAGGTGGGGATATAGTGTAATTACACCGAATCATGCTCTTAATTACTGTCCATAAAATTGCAGCTACTGGACTAATAATCCCCGCGTAATAGACGTCGATCCCGAAGGCCTAGGGGGAGATTATAACCACAGCAAGATATCCGAAGGTAGTGGAGACGATGTTATGAAGAAGATCTGTGATGAGCGCATTCTAGAACGATCGGGTGGGATATGAGTCCCCAAATCACCATCGTGGAACTCTAAAATGGTATAGAATGGGTGAGTTGCGCAAAGGCTCAACATAGTCTTATTGGACCCAAATACAATGATGCTCCAATAAGTCGCGGGAAGCCCCACTAGGATGAAGGCGAGGACCAGCAAATGGATAGATCTGGTAACAATAGTAAGGACCGCAATGGCGACGGAAGCAAGCGCGATGTAGGCGAAAACACAGTGGAGAATGGGGAGAGTGGTGAAATTCCAACAGGCGAGGACAATCACATCGATAGTGATGATGCTCTTGGAAGGGAAGAGAATAGATCTTTTTGGTTCAAATATCCAGGAGGTTCGACAAAGAAGGAGCGGGTAAATGCTACGCGTAAAATAAAGGTGGTGTATGATTCGAGCTCCAATGGGGAATCTAGAACAAATCCAGCCGATGAGGCAATATCGAAGCAAGAAACGGTCAGCGGTGAACATGATATCTCAGAATTAGAGAACGACTTGCTCAGTGGTGAGGAGGATGGGGGGATGCTAGTAGTGATGAGGGCACCCGAGATGCAGAAGTCAGGTATAGAGAGGAGTTAAAGAAACTTATCACCTAAGAACAGATATGAGTCTCCACAGATAATAATGAGCAGCCTCTAATATTTTAACAGAAATGTTGTTCCAAATAATTTGAAAGCTGTCAAAGCCAATACTGAGAAAGGTACAGCAGTGAAACAATAGCATGTGTGTGGCCCCATTTTTGAGCCTCTATCGAGTATGGATCAGTAATGACATCTTGATAGGGAAAACATTTGACAAGCTTCAAGGTGTCCTTATCAAACTCCAGAAAGCCGTTGTGCCAACTAACTCTCTACCCACCCCGTCGCAGCTCACGTCATCACCCCAACTCCTACCGGAGACATATAACACATCAGCAGATGGGGCATTGAATCTCAGGAACACCCTAACTGACCTCTGATGTGAGCTATACTCACCCTCTACCGCCAAAATGAAAACGCAATGAAATGGACACTTTGACCGCCGCATTTATGGGCCAAGATGCAATAACTCGAAGCAGAAATTCACCCAAACTAGATGTATTCTGTGTGCCGTGAAGGGTTGTCGTGTATGTTCTACTCCTGCAGTCTGCTCGCTCCAGGTTCGAGTGGAGGAGTTGGGACTGGCCAGGGTGGGTGGTATTGGGGTAATGTGCTGGGTTTGGCCCGGTGCTAGCCGTGGGAGTTTTGGAGATTGGCTGTTGGGTGTACTTCTTTGTAATGGGTGCTTGGAGCGAGTAGGATAATTTTGTGGGTATGGTAACATTTTGGGTACGGCAGTCATGTTTCGATTAAATTGAATGTGCAAAGAGAACTTGCTGTCGCACTCACGGTTTCTGATACCCGATGTAGCTTCAACCTGACCATTTACATGCGACCTATCCTTCCTAGCACTATGATCATTGCCTCTCGTATAGTAACCCAAAGACAAGACAGCCAACGATCATTCCCGTCAATCTCCCTCACACTCTTCGAACCCCTGACATAAAATCCCCCCACAGCCCCATCTCCCTCGCCCCCCGCTACATTCCCCGTATACCGTGAATCGCTTCCTCTCCCTCTACCACCCCTCACACAACCTTCTCCCCCACATCAACCCATCAGCCCTCCAATCACCAACCGCCTCCCCAGCTACTCTACTTCAATTAGCATAACCAATTGGATCTATGGACCATCATGACATCTTACCTCATTTGTAATCTTCACTCCCCCTTTTCGCATGTGCATAGGAACTATCGAGCGTCTACCTTACGCTCTCTGATTTTTCCGGGTCTTCGATAGTAACGATCGCAGAATTGATTGCCATTTCCGGGGATTGTTTTATTTTTTTCACAAGTTTGATGTTTGTATTTTCTATCATCGGAGCCTGATTCACCGCTTTCTGAATAATGTTTGCTGCTCCATCTTATCGGTCTTCTGTCTGAGGATATTCGTCTTCTGTGCGACTTTCTTGATCCGGTTGCTGATCTCCTGGTTGTCTAATTGCGCTACCGTAAGAACTCGAATAATTGAACCTGGACCTAGGACATTGGAGTTTCCTTTGCTGGCAAGGTACAACACTTCTTTACTTTTGCCTTGTCTTAAGCTGGGGGCCCAGGGGGCAGTTTTCGCGCTGTTTTCATAACCACTATCACAGAGCAAATTTTGGACGTCCTGACGCGAGGTTCAATTATTAGAGTTCTAACACTATGAGGTTCATAGCAAAAAGCAAACTACTGCGGACCACAGTCTCTGCTGGGCCCACAATATCAGTTGTGGGTAGTTGACCAAACCGCTTTTGTCAACCGAAGATCAAAGGAGGGTTAGATAGAAGGGTATCGCAACTCTAAGTGTCATGTTGAGATTTTCAGAAACCTTTCGTTCATTGATAGAGGAGCGTGGGGGGATAAAGGTGTTGGAGGAAATACGTCCAAAGTACAGTTTATTCCCAGTAAATACGGGTACAATAGTTGGCAATGTAATTTAAGTCTCTATAATTCTGAACACAGATTCTGCAGGAAGACATACTTATTCATTGATGGACAAGATGCAATAAATTATTCTGAACTCTTGACTTCCACCACAGCAGCGGACAAATCAATGTAATGGTAAAAGAACGTAATCACCACAATCACGATTTCCTGAAAAACTTCAAGTTTGGCCGTGTGCATTGCATATTCAGTGACCACCTTTTCGCCCCCAAACTATTGCTATCCCATAGTCTAATGCAGAATTTTAATCGCCCATTGTTAACTCAGCGGCCGGGGTTTGAGTCACTATATCGAGTTCCAGGTTAATTAGCCCGCAAGTATTCCATAAGCAGCGAAGAGATAAGTCAGCTCAGGGGGTCGAATCGCGGCAGGGCATACAATTAGGGCGCTGCTGGAGTTTTACACATGTCGGTCCAAAACACTAAGGTTAGTGTATACCCGCGGTGCGCTTTATTTTTTCATTTCTTTTATTGTCAAGGGAGAGTTATTCATATAGGGAGAGACACGCGGGGAGAGTAATAGCCCCACACCATGCGATACAGGGGAGTGGTGCGGGCTTGTCGGGGAGGCGGTATAACCGAGAACGATCCGGTAGGCTAAGAAGGTTAAAAATGAGGTGGGTAAGTCTATATACGCCTCTCCCAAAGGATAATAGAGAAATAGATGGGTAATTTGGGGGCTAAAGTGTGATAACTTATTGTTCAAATGGCGGCATATACCAATTACTCATGGGAGAAAATGAAGAAAGAAGCGATCTAAAAAATGTAAAAGATGAAATGAACCAATCGTACATGAACGTGGGAGTCTATAATATTATGAAACTGAAACCAAGGATTAATAACACGTTATAATAGTCGCTGGTAGGAAATAATGAAAATTTAATGAAAATAAACCCCCCAACCCTACACTAACAAGCTAGAAGAGAATCCCAAAATTCATCACTCGATCACAGGACTAAATATCCGGAAGATCCCCAAAGACACCACAAAACCCATGCCTAGAGAATTTTCAAGTTCAGGAATAAGGACTAACCCAAAAGAAAAGGGAATGGTAAATAAGGGAGAGATGGCGGCAAGACAAGATCGTGGGTTCCAGAGGTCCGAAAAAGACGTAGGGGAGAGGTGAAAACAGGAGTATGGAGCGAAGCTGTGGGTATGATACAGGAATAGCAGACAATCGCGGTCAAAGAAACGAAAGTGGCGAACTTGTCAACAACAAACCAGACTGGGGCTACGGATGTTGAAGACCTTGGAGTAGATTAAGCACTCCTTTATGACCCTTAGGAGACACGTAAGAAAGCGGAATGCGACGATTTTTATCGAGTCTGTCGGGAATGATATCCCATCGTCGCGACGGTACGGGGGCGGTTATTTTGCGCACCTTCACAGCAGCTCGGGTGAGGGGCGTCCGGCCCCTCTAGTCTGAATCGTCGGATCTAGCCTTCTGCAGGCCCGGGGTCAGCTCAACCACTAACTCGTGTCGTCTAATCGTAGGCAACGAAAGTGGTGCGGTCTCCGAATTTCTTAGGCTGGCGGGACGGAAATCCCTCTGTTGAGACCATGAAAGTGGTGTATGCCCCTAGTTGTCTGGAATGTCGAGGTTGGCGCCTTTCCGGTCCAAAAGCTGCTTAACCACCGACTCGTGCCCTTTCATCGCGGCCCAGAACAGGGGTGAATTGCCTTCGTTGTCCGGCATGTCGGGGTTGACGTCTTTCCGACCCAAAAGCTGCTTAACTATCGACTCGTGCCCACTTATCGCGGCCCGGGAGAGGGTTGACGTCATTCCGGCCCAAAAGCTGCTTAACCACCGGCTCGTGCCCGTTTACCGAGGCCCACGAGAGGGGTGTCTTGCCCTCGTTGTCCGGCATGTCGGAGTTGACGTCTCCCCGGTGTAAAAGCTGCTTGACCACCGACTCTTGCCCACTTATCGCAGCCCAGGAGAGGGGTGTATTGCCCCCGTTGTGCGGCATGTTGGGGTTGACGTCTCCACGATGCAAAAGCTGTTTAACCACTGACTCGTGCCCATTAAGTGAAGCGAGGGAAAGGGGTGAATTGCCCTCGTTGTCCGGCATGTCGGGGTTGACGTCTTTCCGGTCTAAAAGCCGCTTAACCACCAACTCGTGCCCGTTTATCGCGGCCCAGGAGAGGGGCGTGCATCCCTCGTTGTCAGGCTGGTTGGGGTCGATAGATCCCAGTCCCAGTAATAGCTCCACCGCTTCCTCATGCCCGTTTCTCACGGCCCATGTGAGTGAGTGGTGTTAGACCTGCAGGATCTCTTTGGTTGGCATCACCGCCATTCATTCCCAACAAAGCAGTCATAGCCCCAATAATCCCGAAGAAAGATGCACAGTGTAGTCCACTGAACCGTGAAGGGGCATTGATTTCAGGGGAATCAATAGGTCCCCATATCTGCTCGGAAAGTAATTTAGTGGCTATAAGATTCTGGCGCTGGCCTAAGAGCTCCACCGCAAGCAATATCGTGTAATCCGAGAGCTCTCTAATTGCGTGGTTGCCCCAATATCTGCAACAATATTTGAGGAAGGGCATGTTCGAGAGGTCAGATTCAGGTATAGCCGAAAGGGCCTTGACCTGGTCTGAATTCAGATAGGTCAAATAGGTTTCCGCCATTGCCGAGTGAGCTGGGCCAAAGAAATTGGGATCAGTAGAAAGGTACTCCCGCAGTGTGTGGTGGATAAACCGGACAGTCAAGGCTTCCTTATCCATTATGACTAGTCCTTGACAGCACGTGAGTAGTGTCTCTATCGCAGGAACATTGTCGCTATTGAAATTTTTGGATCCAATCTCCACAGCGAGCGCATGACACAGTTCATCCACCTGTAATGGCCGTTCCGAATGGCACACCCACATCAAGGTGGATATCGCAAGTTTCGCTTTCTCCCCGTCTTGAGCTCCTATCCGTTCCAACGTTGCCGCGTATGCATCTCCCAACCCTAACCCATCCCCGATCGTGCTGAGCCTCATTCGCCTCCTATGGATTGTTGCTTCCCGGAGGATTGTCTCTACCTTGAGCGAAACGAGTAGGAATCTAGATTCGAGTCTGTCAGTATATTGTCTACAGGGGTTTCTGGACCACCCCGCTGCTACGTACGATTCCGAGATCTCTTCATGAATGCTCTCCATAATGTCACTCTCTAGCCCACTGTCCCTCGCCTCCGAAATTGTGTCATTCCTCAGTCTCGCACGCAGATAGGTGACTATATCATCATCCCTGGGCTTCACCGATACACTTGTTGCTCTCCCACCCAATTCCCTCTCAACCGCCCCTCGGATTTGCGGCCTTCCGGTCATGAACATTCGGATGTTTGGCGACCTCTGGAGGATTTCCCGCAACGCACCAAGAACTTGGAACAGATACTTTGGAACACATTCGTCAAGAGCATCAACGCATATGAAGACTGGTATTCGTTGTAAAGACGAGACACTCGTGAACATGTTCACAACATCATGAAGTTGGAGTCCCCGCTCACCAATCGCCTTCTTTTGCCCCCCGAAATCTCCCGACGATTTCCACCGGGATTGATTCCGATCCGCTGAGAAGCTGTTTGAGCGCAGAGCCGAGCATATTTACCGGGGACTGCTCTTCCCGGGAAGCGAAATCATAATAGAGACAAGCGATGGCCATATCTTGTCCCATGGCCTCGTTGCACAAATAGTCCACCACCATGGAACTACCATCGGGACCCGTCAGCTTCAACGTTCTTTGCCCTCCACCAGTGGCCTCTCATACCTGATGTAGCTCTTGCCGACCCCCGGATCGCCATAGCAGAACAAGGCCGCATGATCAGATCCGTCCTTCTCACTACCATTATGCCAGCTTCTGAACTCTTTGGTCTCTAGCAGCCAGTCCCCTACACTGTCCACCCGCTAATCGCGAATGTCTCGATGTCGCACTTGGGGCACTAGAGGGGACAGCCAGGCCAGGATTTTGGATTCCTCATCGGCATCGGCAACGGTAAAGGTAAAGTCATTTGTGAGACGATCGAATAAATCGATGTTTTCGGTAATATCTCCAGACATTTTTCCCTTTTTCGCTGCTTGAAATATTGTGGAGAGCTGCTCGCCGAAGCTTTGGGTTGCTCAAGAAAGTGCCAGCGCGGTTTGGAAAAGCGGGGCACGTTGCTCGTCCTGTGGTTACCTAAGCACAATCCAATCGATTGACCAGAAATCTGTGAAACCGTAGGTTAACCCGGGCGCTCGTGTTCCACCAGCACCTCGGCCCGTACAAGTATGAACCCGAGTGCTGGGGTGACAGGACGGATGCCAGGTTTTCAGAATGTATGTTAGGGTTATCTTATGAATGAATACCGTCTGATGCTAGCAGCGGAATAGAAATAAAGCCTGATGAAATTCTACAAGTATGATATCGTACTATCAAGGCATGAACCGTTGTACCCACAGAGGAGCACGGTAACTTCCTTCCCAGTACAAAGGAATATTTGAAGACCCTTTCCCTGTTACCTCATCCAAAGCGATGATAACACCGGTAACGGGGTCACGCCTCCCGATCACACCAATGCTCTAGTACTGTACGAGTACATGGCATCGCTAAGCGCCAACTTTTCATCCTCAGGAGCGACATATTATGGCGTTGGATAGGCATCTAGTGGGAGGGAGTAATTGACAAACATCTCCGAGCGCCTGAGGTGAGGGGAGAATAGCCCACAGCACCGTCCGCTGCATCAATGACCGGAATTGATCTAACATGTTAGAAGAAAACTAATCATAAGTTGAGTTGGGTCTCATAACTGGTGATTGATCGAACTATTATTCAGGCTACCCGGAATTTCCCCGTGCTGCTAGACAGATTCCTACCGCAATCGGAGAATCCAGACTGTGCGTACGATACAGTACTCGAGTAACTCATGATCCCTAAATCTACCGCAGAATATTCCCCAATGCAACCTCGTGATAAGGGATTTCTCAACAACTCGAATAGTGGTGCCAAGTTAATCCAAGCACAATGTCAAACCCCCCGGAAATAATCTGGGAATGCAGACTCGTGTCATGCGGCGCTGGGGAATGAAAATCTGGTTGCTTCTTTTCGAGCATACTCCGACCAGTGTACTCGAGTACTCGTACCGTACAGCACCCCATGGGTACAGTACAGTACAGTTGTGGTTAGTTTTTCGGCTGGTCCGTGGGGTGGCTGTTGTTTCAAGTGGTTGTGGGGGCGACTGATCCCGAGGGGTGTGAAAAGTGCCCTTTCGATAGCTCCCTCCCTTCCCAGAGCGACATCCTCATCGATAGAAAGGACAACCACGAGCACGTTCCCAGAACATGACCGTGACGGGAATCGAATTACCCCCTTCGTTTCCTTCCGTCCTTCTGCATCCCCGTCCCTGCGCGAACCCCTCTGACTGAAGACCTTTCGATCAGGGACGCTTAATCGTGTACGTACGGATGCGAACTTGGCGATCCCTTTTTTCCCCGCGTGGGAATCGATTGCCGGCCTTTTCTGAGTGCGAGTGAAGCTTTCCCAACACCTGTGTTCCCTTTCTTTCCGACACGAATTTCGTTTTAGCACTAGCACGTAACACTATCGATACGCCCCCTTAATATGAACAAAGTATCACCGTGCAGTGCACCGGTATGGTGAGGGAACTCTGTAGCCGGAAATACTTTGCTAAGAAATCATTGCTCAACTTCAAGCCTCAAAGGATTTTCAACAACCACTCCAGTGAGAATTATGGCTCTATTAGGTGATAGACTGGGTGATTCTCTACACACTGATAGAGAGAAAATAAAAATATCTCAACTCCCCATGGAGTTATAAGGGTCCAAGATTGGGTAAACTTCTAGGGAATGTCCGGGCATGTTAATTACTGTTAGTATAGCAGTTAACAGACCTTTGTCAAGTAATCAACCTGTATTAATGGCAATTCTTGGCCTATTAACATACTATTACCAAGCCAGGAGAAATGTCCGCCTGCTGCGGCTACAGAGTTCCCTCACCATACTCGGAGCACTGTACTCGAGTACAGTACACAACATGGCCGGGCGCGGCTGCGAAAGTATGGTATGAGATAACAGGAAGGGGCCATGGGATGATTGGGGCTGCCGTGCTGCTCCACCGGCACAGTGGATCATAGCCCAATAGCAACTTTGGGATCGCATCCAAGACTTTGTATATATTCCACAGGTAACATCATACGGTAAGATGTTCGATCATAACCTCAGCCTTCGTTCCGGACATAGAGTAAGTGATTCATTCTCCAGAACATGGGGGCGGAGAGGAGAGGGTTTGGGTACCTGGACGCGTCACGCGGCGACTTGGTAGCGGAGGCAGTGTGGTGTTTCTTCCCAAGCCTTGCTCGACGCGGTCGGACAGGGGGCCCGCGGCTACGGTTTCACAAAATCCTGGTCGATTGACTAGGTTGCCGTGTCCAGGAGGCACAGTACCTGTACTTGTACCGGTAGGGGGCGGAACAACTAACTCCACTTTTCTAGGTCTCGCCAGGACTCTGTCTGTCCATGTAAAGCTCCTCAACATCCTGCTCTCTACAGGATTTCGGGCGGGGAAAACGCGAAAAATGGCTCAAGCTTATACCGGAAACATCAATTCTTTCAATCATGTATCAAATTATTTCACCTTCACTACTGCCGATGTTGAGTCCAAAATCCTGGCCTGGCTGTCTCCGTTAGAGCCCCAAGTGCGGCATCAGGACATTTGCGATCAGCGGGTGGAGAGTATAGGGGACTGGCTGCTGGAAACTAAAGAGTTCAGAAGCTGGTATAATGGTGGTGGGAAACACAAATCTGATCATGCGGCCTTGTTCTGCTATGGCGATCCGGGGGTCGGCAAGAGCTACATCAGGTATGGGAGACCGGCAGGGAGAGACAAAGATCATTACTGTTAACAAGTGACGATGGTAGTTCTTTAGTGGTGGACTATTTATGCGACCAGGCCATAGGACGAGATATGGCCGTCGCCTGTTTTTACTACGACTTCGCTTCCCGGGAGGAACAGTCTCCGAAAAATATGCTCGGCTCTGTGCTCAAACAGCTCCTGACCGGGTTGGAATCGATTCCGGTGGAAATCATAGAGAAATTCCAGGGCCGGAGGAAGGTGATTGGCGGCCGACAGCTACAACTCCCAGATGTCGTGAATATGTTCTTGACTGTCTCATCCTTACAACCCACATTCATATGTGTTGATGCGATCGACGAATGTGTTCCAAAGCATCGACTCGAAGTTCTGGATGCGCTGCGGCAAATTCTTCAGAGGTCGCCAAATACTCGCATGCTCTTGACCGGGAGACCACACATCCGAGGAGTAGTTGAGAGGGAACTGGGGGGGACAGCAACAAGTCTATCGATAAAACCCAGGGACGACGATATAGTCACATATCTGCGGGCTAGATTGAGGAAGGACACAACTCCTGAAGTGATGGATCCTAGGCTACAGGACGATATTATGAAGAGCATTCCCGGAGAGATCTCGGAATCGTACGTAACAACGGAGATCCAGGTAGCCTGCTCAAGTCATATACTGACGGATCCGGGTCTAGGTTCCTCCTGGCTTCGCTCAAAGTCGAGGCAATCCTGAGAGAAACAACAATTCATCGAAGGCGAAAGAGGCTCACGGCAATGGGGAATGGGTTAGGGTTGGGAGGTGCATACGAGGTGACACTAGCACGGATAAGGTCCCAAGACGGGGGGAAAGTAAAACTTGCAACGACCACCCTGATGTGGATATGTCATTCGGAAAGGCCGTTACAGGTAGATGAGCTGTGTCATGCGCTCGCTGTAGAGGTTGAATCTACAGATTTCCACTACGACAATATTCCGGCGGTAGAGACATTGCTTGCTTGCTGTCATGGATTGGTCCTTGTGGATAAGGAGGCCTCGATTGTCCGGTTGATCCACCATACGCTCCAAGAGTACCTTTCAACTGATACCAACCTTTTTGTCGGTGCTCACTCAGCAATCGCGGAAAGTTGCTTGGCCTATCTGAATTCAGACCAGGCCAAGGCGTTTTCGGCCCAGCCCAAACCTGACCTCTCACTCTTGCCCTTCCTCAGATATTGTTCGAGATATTGGGGTGCCCACGCAAGGAAAGAGCTTTCAGATCAAGCGAGATTGCTTGCAATGGAGCTCCTGGACCAGCACGAGAACCACTTACCCGCTCAATCGCTCTTTGAGCAAATATTGGAACCCTATGATTCCGCTGAGATCAATGCTCCTTCACAGTTCAGTGGACTACACTGTGCATCTTTCTTCGGGATTATTGGCATTATGACTGCTTTATTGGGGATGAATGGCGGGGATACCAATAAAACGGATTCTGCGGGCCTAACACCACTCGCATGGGCCGCGAGAAACGGACATGAGGATGCAGTGAAGCTATTGCTGGGGCAGGGAGCCATCAGCCCCGACAAGCCAAACAACGAGGGTAAGACGCCTTTATCCTGGGCCGTGATAAAGGGGCACGTGTCCGTGGTTAAGCAGCTTTTGGACCGGAGAGACGTCAACCCAGACAAGCCGGACAACGAGGGTAGGACGCCCCTCTCCTGGGCCGTGATGGCGGGGCATGAGCCAGCGGTTAAACAACTTTTGGACCGGGAAGACGTCAACCCCGACAAGTCGGCAAACGAGGGCAGGACGCCCCTCTCCTGGGCTGCCATAAAGGGGGACGTGTCGGTAGTTAAGCAACTTTTGGGCCGGAAAGATGTCAACCCCGACAAGCCAGACAATGAGGGTAGGACGCCTCTCTCCTGGGCCGCCATGGAGGGGCACGAATTAGTTCTTGAGCAACTTTTGGACCGAGAAGGCGTCAACCCCGACAAGTCGGCAAACGAGGGCAGGACGCCCCTCTCCTGGGCTGCCATAAAGGGGGACGTGTCGGTAGTTAAGCAACTTTTGGGCCGGAAAGATGTCAACCCCGACAAGCCAGACAATGAGGGTAGGACGCCTCTCTCCTGGGCCGCCATGGAGGGGCACGAGTTAGTTCTTGAGCAACTTTTGGACCGAGAAGGCGTCAACCCCGACAAGCCAGATAACGAGGGCAGGACACCACTCTCCTTTGCGGCAACGGAAGGGCACGAGTCGGTGGTTAAACGACTTTTGGACCGGAAAGATGTCAGCCCCGACAAGCCGGCCAACAGTGGCCTTACACCCTTCTCCCGCGCTGCGTATCATGGGCACGAGTCAGTAGTTAGACAGCTCTTGGAACGGAAAGACGTCAACCCCAACAAACCGGACAACGAGGGTAGGACACCCCTCACCTGGGCCGCGATAAAAGGGCACGTGTCGGTGGTGAAGCAAATTTTGGGCCGGAAAGACGTCAACCCCGACAAGTCAGACAATGAGGGCAACACACCACTATCCTGTGCAGCCATGGAAGGACACGAGTCAGTGGTTAGACAGCTCTTGGAACGGAAGGACGTCAACCCCGACAAGCCGGACAACAATGGCCTTACACCCCTCTCCCGTGCTGCGTATCATGGACACGAGTCAGTAGTTAGACAGCTTTTGAAGCGGAGAGATGTTAACCCCGACAAACCAGACAACCAGGGTAGGACGCCCCTCACCTGGGCCGCGATAAAAGGGCACGTGTCGGTTGTTAAGCAACTTTTGGACCGGAGGGACGTCGACCCTGACAAGCCGGATAACGAGGGCTATACACCACTCTCCTGTGCAGTGATGGGAGGGAACGACTCAGTGGTTAAACAACTATTGGACCGGAAAGACATCGACCCCGACAAGCCAGATAACAATGGCCTTACACCCCTCTCCCGCGCCGCGTATCATGGACACGAGTCAGTTGTTAGACAACTTTTGGACCGGAAAGACGTCAACCCCGACAAGCCAGATAACGAGGGTAGGACGCCCCTCTCCTGGGCCGCGATAAAAGGGCACGTGTCGGTTGTTAAGCAACTTTTGGACCGGAGAGACGTCGACCCCGACAAGCCAGACAATGAGGGTAATATACCCCTCTCCTGGGCCGTGGTGGAAGGGCACGAGTCCGTTGCTAAACAACTTTCGGACCGGAGAGATGCCAGCCCCGACCCACCCGACCACCCCCACCTTCATGGCCTATTCAGGGGGGCAAATCAGCGGTTGCGAAAAATTTTGGCTCGGAAAACGCCGACCCCGTCAAACTAGACTACAAGGTCACGCACGACCTGGCTCTCATGGGCTGCTGGGAAGGGGCGGGAAGTGGTAGTCAGTCTATTATTAGGTTTGTAGGATGTCAATCCTGATGGATAGGATAGAAATAGTCACGTACTACTCTTTTCAATCTTAGAAGAGATATGAAGGAGTGATGAATCTACTGCGAGCCTGGAAGCCCGCAACCCCATTCTGGTTTGATATTGATAGGTTACACGCTTATTTACCCTCTCCCTGTCTTTGACCGTGGTTGTCTGCTATTCCCCCATCAAACCCACAGTTCCACTCCATACTTTTGTTTTCACCTCCCCCACCTCTTTCCCGGTCTAGAGCCCACTATACGATCTTCCCGTCATCCCTTCCTTTAATTGCTCGTTCCTTTGATTATTTAATCTGGCGATCGAGTGATAAATTTTGAGTTTTTCTTCTAGCTCATTAGAGCGTGGCGTTAGGGGTCTATTTTCCTATTTTATTTCTTCCTTCGCCATTCCTGTTGCCCTTTATCAATTGTTGTTTCAATTTCACATCACTCCCTTTCATGTATCGTAACCTCTTTCATCTTATATGTTTTAGATAATTTCTTCCTCCGTTTTCCCCTTTGAATGATAGATCCATATCACCGTTGAGCAATAAGTTTTACCGCTTTAGCACCCGGATTACTCTCCCTCCATTTCTCTATTCTCCCCTAAGCGGAGTGCCAATATGGTCTCTCCCGCCCTGCGGCCAGTCCTTGTGGCCTGCCAGACCGTTCTCGTCTTGCGGCGGTTGCCCTCACCGTGTATTGCCCCCAGTGCGAATCGCTCGCCTTTAACCCGAAAAAAATGTTTTGCGGGTATCTACTAACCCCAATACAGTACACCGTAAAGATACCCACAAAAATGCCAGCAGCCCCCAGTGCTATGGAGGTGAAAAGTTTTTCCTTTTGTTTTATGATGTTTTGAGTTGTGTATCCTGTACCCCTTTATTGTGTTAGGGTTTTGCATGCTACTGGGGGTTATTACGGTGAAAATCATTTCCTGGACGGAAGGCGCAGAAGTGTATGGTTCCGGTCGCGATAAACCTGTAGAGGCGGCCATTGAGCCAAATGCTTAGTAAGCATTCAAAATAAGGGTTTTTATTTTATTTTCTAGTTCCAATAGAAGTTAGGAGTTTAGAATCACACAAATTGAGGGTAATTGGGAAAGATTGCATTTATGAAGTAAGTAACTTTACCGATTGTATTCCAAATAAAATACATATCAAGTGTGAGTTTTATTACTTAGTAGCTGAGAAGTTATATTTCATTCTCATGTACCCTCCAATATGATTTATATACAGTATTCTGAAACTCATTTGTACTATATACTAATCCCTTCTTATAGGCCTTCATTATTCGCAGACTTTTACAATAAAATTTCTAAATTACCTCCACTCCAACTGAGTTTAAGCCCTTAGGTATTGTTTCTCTCAAAGCTTCAATCTAATAACTACAGTTATTATGTGTATAGTGCTTAGCCCATCCCTAGCACTATTTGATCCAATTAAGTTCACAGTGGAACTTTGGATAGAATAGAACTATATGCACTCTTCGCTCTATCTCCTCCTGTAACTGATAATTTTGAGCATTGAAGTCTGGCTGAACATTAAGAAGTTGTCAGGCACAATAGTCATTAGCTACAGAATGTATTTTGAGAACTTTGCAAGCAAGACATTTTTGAATAAGAGGGACCGTAGACAGAGTCTCCAAACATTGGAAACAGTGCAGATGGGAGGAGCACTCATTGTTAGGCTTTGGACATGACCTAGCCTTAATAATTTTCCAGAGTGTCTGCAATAGTAGTTAAGGTAACTTTTAGTTCTGAGCTGAAGCTCCTGTACAGGGTACTATACTTGGCAGCATCATTTCAGTTGGTCTCAGCTACCGGGCATTGGAAGTCGGCTGGGTATTCCAGAAACATGTGGTATTTCAGGGTGAGATCTCTTATGCCTCTTTCTACTGTAGCGACCAGATTGTTGTCCCTGAATGCTTGTTCTAGTTCTGCTAACAGGACCTCTGTATTCCAGTAATTGAAGCCCTTGGCAGTGATCTTAGGTTGTACCTGCAGGAAGATGGACCTAGTCTAGAGGCTGCTGGTATATGTCAAGCAGGGTTGTTCAGTTTTAAACCACCGGTGATCCCTGTGGAGATTTATACAAAGCTGTATGGTAAAGTAGTAGTACTTGTCCATAATACTGTCGAACCTTTCCGTATTTGAGATTGAGGACCTTTTGCTACTGCCAGATTGTATAGCAGGGCGTGCGGAGATGTTGGTGAGGTCATTGTTGAGTGGGGTGATGGTCACATTAATACCAGCCAGGTCTTGTTTGGTAGTAGCATAGCGGGTCTCAAGGCCTTAGCATTCGAGGTGGGGCATTTGAAGTTCCTCTATTAGATTGTGTACTTGTTCTTGTAGCTGTTGGTCAGCAGAGCACTTTGTGGGGGCTGGCAGGTTCACAGTTTGGAGGAGGTTGTCTTGGATACAGGTGAGATAGTTTTATCTTTGGTCCAGGATCACATTACCCAACAGTTTGTTGGACAGGCTAGCAGTCTGGTGCAGGTTAGTGAAAAGGTTGGCAGGTACTTTGAGTGATCATGGCACAGCATGGTGTGGGTTGGATGCTCATAGAGGCAACCTTGTGTAATAGGTAGGGTCAGCATGAGGTCCAGTGTAGGTAGTCCCAGGCATACCATGGTAGGCAAGATGAGAAACAGGTACAGGAGTATAAACAAAACCTCTATGTATATAGGCCTGAGGGGTTCAGGGTCAGGGTTTATGGGGTCTTGTAATATCAAGAAGAAATAAAGTTCTAATGCCTCAGTATTCTGGTCATGATAAACCTGTCATTAGTAATGGGTAAAAGGATAAAGGTTTAACAGCAATCTTCCAACCCAAAACAAGTTAAATCAAAAAGGCTAAAATTATAGAACTATAGAGAATCATCAGAAGATACATTCTATGGTTTAAAAAACTATAATCAACTGGAAAGAACTTCAAAACTTAATTTAAAAATAAATGATTTAGTATGGAGTGATTTTGAAATAGCCACCTATTTATTGTATAAAAATATGCCAAGACCAAGCTTTTTGCCATTTCTAGTCCGGGTTTAGGGCAAGAAACATGCCAAGACCTAATCTTGGTATCATGACTAATCACTACTCTGTAAGAAAATCTTAGAACTTAAATATACTAAATGTATTTCTGATAAACAAAACACTAGGCAATTTTACCCAAGTTCTGCAAAGGTACAGGCTATTATGGCATGAAGTCGCAGGATGAAGCATATACTCCAGCTTGTAGCTCAAGGGCAAAAAGACTATGATAGTTCCAATCTAGGAAATCAGTCCAATATTGAGCTGAACAGGAGCACCCTGAATGAAGATACTTATCAAGTTGGAACTAAGCGTACTACTATCAATTCAGATTACAATCTAGAAAGCTCAAGTGATAAGGAAGAACTAGAGGAAGAAGAAGCAGAGATCAAAGTACAAGGACTGGTATTAGGAATTAGAGAAAGTAAAGATAGGTTAGTACCTGATAATTAATGATACTAAATATAAAACCAATAGGAGCACATAGAGGAAACTGAAGATTGTTCAACTGAAAGAATATGATACCAGTAGTGAAGACCAAAATAGAGCAGGACTGGGCTGTATGGTTGAGCTAGAGGAGGTGTTTCTAAAAGGAATATCAGAAGAAAGAAGGAGTAGTAGCGTAAGAGGGAAGAGGAGTATGGGGAATGTTTGACATTTGAAGCTTTGTTTAAATAAAAGCAGGTGTGAATTCTATGATTCAAGATTTCAAATCACCAGGTAAGAATCTGGGATCTAAAATAAGTGACTTATACTGTATCAATGGGCCAAAAGTAACAGCTTAAGCTCAACCTTACCAATTCCTGAAATCAGTAAGCAGGATTCTAAAGTCACAAGTAGTGTAACGTGTTCGGGCTAGGCCCTAGTCATGTATCGGTACGATAGGAGCAGATGGCTTCGTGGTCAACACGAAGCGAGCGCTGCTTGCTATTGTGTACTTGTTCTTGTAGCTGTTGGTCAGCAGAGCACTTTGTGGGGGCTGGCAGGTTCACAGTTTGGAGGAGGTTGTCTTGGATACAGGTGAGATAGTTTTATCTTTGGTCCAGGATCACATTACCCAACAGTTTGTTGGACAGGCTAGCAGTCTGGTGCAGGTTAGTGAAAAGGTTGGCAGGTACTTTGAGTGATCATGGCACAGCATGGTGTGGGTTGGATGCTCATAGAGGCAACCTTGTGTAATAGGTAGGGTCAGCATGAGGTCCAGTGTAGGTAGTCCCAGGCATAC
>PYWC01000001.1:86720-151548 GCA_003182015.1 Tuber magnatum | reverse complement strand
TGTGTATCAACCGATAGCACACGAAACAATACAAGTATCAAACGATACTGTGAAACCAAACATAAAACCCTAGTAACCCGTACCGGTTACAAGTAGGGCTAATGGTAAGCTAGTCAAGAGAAAAGAAGCAATAATTCAACTTCAAAGAAGGCTCTAATTGAAAACTGTGGAAACCCATGAGTAGTTGAATGGACAATTGCATCGCCACTATGAGTACATTCTAGCATATCTTCAGTTTTGGAAGCCAAAACATGAAGTGTCCATGAGGTCCTGTTGCAAAAACAGTAGTAGCAACCTTTGGAAAGAAATACGAGATTTCATGCGATCCAGCAGCCTGGTCCAGTATGTGGATACAAATTGAATTATACCACAACAAGAGCAAGGACTTTATCAGTGAATAAGAACCTGGTATGGTGATGAGGAACTCTTGCTCTATATTAGAAATGCCATTACTTGAATGGGGGAAAGGCTCACTTCACAATGCTTAGCAAGAGAGGTGGGAAAGTATCTTGATCAGATTAACATGAGCAGGCACCTCTTCAGGATCTCAATGAGCTGGTTGATAATAAGGCAGAATGTATAGAGGCCGTTGCTGGTATGGGTACTCAAAAAGACTATAAAAGGCAGTCTATACAAGCTCGAGCTACATAAAGATGCCTAAGAAAGCTGAGTTACCAGTACAAAGATATTCACAAAGGAATTTATCATGATGGCTATGAACATATCGAGGTTGTGGAATATCGCAAGCAATTTCTCAAAATCTGAGAACAGCTTCATTCCCAGATTATTGAGTGTGCCAAAAGTCAACACCAAAAGCTTCCCCTGCCAACCACCCTAACTATAGGTGAACTGCGGGTACCATCTACACATAATGAGTCTACTTTTACTAGTTATGATGGGAGACATCAAGCATGGATAAGTAAGAACCAGGTTCATGTAAGAAAGAAAACAGGAGGCAAGGGGATTGTGATAAGTGACTGTCTGTTTCCTAATGAGTGAGTAACTTTACAACCAGATATTCTAAAGACTATATCGGAAGCAAAAGACCTGAATTTACAACAACAACAGGCTACAGAATTCTTTGAGTATGGTAAGAATAATGATAGCTATTGGAAGTCAGAAAACCTGGTTGATCATATTTTGAAGCTTGTAATTCCAGTGATTGAAATAATTTATCCTTCAGAAAGGCTTGCAGCCTTATTTTTCTCTAATATTGCTACCAACTACTACTATTATGCAGCCGATACGCTTCGGACCACAGCAATAAACCTAAGCCCAGGAGGTGATTAGGCTTATATGAGAAATACTTTATTTATTAATATACAAACTGGATTACAGGAGGAACAGTCTATAATATTTTCTTCTGATCATGACAAGTTTTCAAACCAACTAAAAGAATTTTGTGAAGTCTTAAAGGAATATGAGCTTTGGAGCAATGACCTTAGACTTGATTGTAAGGATAAGCAGTGTTCCTCTTGCAAGAAAGTAGACAAGAAACGACCGCCTATGCTAACCTGTTAAACAGGTTGGACAACAATATTTGGGCTCAGGTACCCAATAAGGAAAGTTCCTTCTTCTCTGACCATGCCCCTATTGCCATGCAAGCTTGATCTACCACCCCTGCTCTGGCGACCATCACAGCTACAGCTACAGCTTCCGGCCCATGAACCTTTCTTTAGGACAGGCAGCACTTACCGATACCCTGAGAGATGACCACATAAGAATAGGTCAATGCTGCTCTTGTGGAGGGCATGGACATATAGCTAGGCAGTTCCTGAATCAGGGACTCTGCCAAATGCAAGCTGCCAGTATCTTGCATTTCGACCCTCCCATAGTCTTTCCGAGTACCCGTTCTGAGCCTGAGCAGTGGGAAAACAAGTTGTCCGATGTGCAGAATACAGTACTGGCATGGGACATGTTAAGTCTTTTCCTTGTTTATCTATATCTAGTTTGTCCTTGAATCAAATTGAAAATTGAATTAAAGATAAGTACTTAGTGATCGCCTGTGGCATTATAGGCAACCAAAGATTATTTCGTTCTCACATCCGCATTGACACTCGAGCAACTGGACATGCATTCATGGGTAAACACTTTGCTTGCCAGCATTACCCCCTTGTTTGAACTAAAGGAAATAAGCCAACTAGTGGTAATAAACAGAGGAGCAATTTGCTCCCGTGCAATTATCCACTTGATCCAGATAGAACTGAAGCTTAAGAACTACCTAGAAGCCCTGCCAATCTTCATTACTAAACTGGGTAGATACAGCTTCATCCTGGGTATCTCCTGGTTGAAACAACATGATGTAACAATCCAGTTTGCCAGCAACACTATCACTTTTGAATCTGACTACTGCCTCAAGGGCTGCATCTCAGATATATCCTTTATCCAAGAAGTGGAAGAAGACATGCACTATTTTCTCAAAGCCTATGCCATTGAGTGGGCCCTAGGCCAGAAGGTACTAGAGGAACAAGAAGTTAGAGACATTGTCCTGCCAGAATACCACAACTTTATGGCCTTGTTCTTGGAGAAAGAACACAACTAGTTGCCCTCATACTGACCAGACAACCACCCTGTTCCCCTCTTGCTAGGCTTTGAACCCCCTTTCAGGCTGCTATACAAACTGTCCCCTCAAGAGCTGGAAGCCTTTCGGGGTTGGCTTGATGAGAATGTTAAGAAAGAACTTCATCCAACCCTCCACCTCACCGGTAGGTTCCCTCATCCTGTTCATCAAAGCAAAGGATAGCTTATTGTGACTATGTGTAGACTATTGGGTACTAAACAATGGAGTGATTAAGGAGGGTGGACCGCTGCACATTCTGATCAAAGGATTTATGTAAATCTCGAAGAGAAAGATGTTCCCAAGCTGAATATCCCTGGGACAAACAACATGATGCATATGAAGAATGGGGAAGAATGGAGAACTGGCTTTTGACTCTGATAGAGCCTGTATAAGTCCAAGGTTATGCTGTTTGACTTCACCATTGCACCTGATACCTTCTAAGCATATATTAAAAGTTCCCTCTACTCCTGCCAAGAGCACTTCTGTACTGCCTACCTAGATGACATTTTCATCCCCAGTGAGACCGAAGAAGACCATGTTGAATATGTCCACTGCATCCTGGAAGCTCTGGCCAATAGCGAGTCAGAGGGTAAACCCCAGAATTGTGAGTTCCATGTGAGCCAAGTTGAGTACCCCAAGTTGATTATCAGTATGCATGGGATCCAGATGGACAATGCCAAGGTGAAAACTGTTATCACCTCGCTATTACCTGACTTTGTATGGCATACTCGTACCCAGGTTGTGGCTGGCCACCACAACCCCAGGTTGCTTGCTCACTCACAACCATGGGCACTCCTCCAGAGTGCCCAACAGCTCAATGCAAATCTGTGGCTCAATCCAACTTTGTGGCTCTGCACATTTGTGGTAAAACAGAACTTTGTGGCACAGCACCACATTGTAGTTCAATATAGTATTAGAGTTTAGTATAGTATTCTAAATTAACATAGTATTATAATTCACTTTGTTATCGTATATTTATCACTGTTGATCTTGTTCATATACAACATATTCTTTACAAGAATCCATCATGCCACCAGTAGTATTAATTATTCTTCCAAGCCAATGTGTGGAATCATATACAGATATTGAAGTACATATACAGGCTACAATTGCCCCTCTTTCTACCTCCTAAGAAGACAATTTGAATATTGCAGCTACACTACACCAATTTGAAATTACTTATATCCGACTACACAGCAGATTGCAAGGTTGTCAATTAAAAGAAGAGTAGCCAGCAGCAAACAGAAAACTTTCCGAAGACCAAGAGCTTGCTCTCTACCAGTATCTAGACCATCTAAATACTATTGGTACCAGTGCAAGAATTCAGATGGTATCAGGTTGTACTAATGCAATTCTTCAATTGAGACATTCTGGTCTATCTCTAGCAGCAGTTGTTAGTGAGCACTGGTCTTGCAGATTTCTAAGTCATCACCTGGAATGCTTTATCTGAAAGAAACATACAATCGATAGAGATCGGAAGAATGCCCACCGGCCAGATGATATAAAGAATTGGTTCCTAAGGTATGAGTCTTTATGTGATATATACAGTATCATGCCAGGTGATATCTATAACTTTGATGTAACTGGGTTTCAAATTGGTATTGGATGAGATCAATAGATCATTACACAAGATCGTAACAGGCAGGCCTTCCTCGCCAGCTCAACTAAGCGAGAATTAGTTATAGTCTGTAAGACAATTAGTGCTGTGGGAACTGTACTTTTACCAATAATCGTTCAACCTGGCATTATCCATCAAGAGCCTTGGTATACAACTACTGGCATACCCTATAATCATCTTGTTGGTACCTTTGAAACCGGATATAGCAATGATAACTTGACAATGAAATTGCTAGTCTATTTAATAAGTTTTTATTTCCCAGGATGGTGGGTACCTGCAGACTCTTGCTATTTGATATTTTTGGGTCCCATTGCACAAAGCAGTTTCTTGACTACTACAATGCACAGCAGATTGTTGTATTCTGCCTCCCACCACATACTGGTCATCTTCTTCAACCACTAGATATAGTAGTATTTCAGCCATATAAGAATTATTATAGAGAGGTAGTGGAGGTGGCAACACATATAAGATGTGATAACTACAACAAAACCGAATTCCTTGATATGATTGACTCAATCTGTCAACAAACCTTTAAAGAGTCTACAATGAGATCGGCATTTCGAGCTATGGGATTAATCCCTTACAATCCAGAAATTGTTATTTTGAAGCTGTGTGAGGCAGTTCAAGTGGATGCAGGGTCTAGCAGCCAATTGGTTGTTGATAAGTTAGAACTATCACCAACCATTCCACTTACAATTCCAAGTCTTAAAGGTAAAGGGGAGGAACTTCAGCATGAAGCATCAGAGTTGTCACCTACCTTTCAGCAGAAACTTAAGTGTGTTTATCAAGGAGGATTAGTCCAAGCCCTGGCAGGGGGCTTTAGCAAGAGAACACTGGTAACATACCCAAGCAGCTCAACAGGCATGAAATATATGATGAAGAGCACAAAATAGAAGACAAGTGCAAAATGGTGGAGTGCTCTATGCTGAACAGGCAAGGGAAATGGTTAAAAGAAGAGAGGATATGCAGGTGGAAAAGGCAGAAAAGCAACTGCACAAGGCGCAGAATACAAAAACATGTGCTGAGAAAGCAGAACATAAGCCATTTCTAGATGAAATCAAGGCTCAGGTTGAAGAGAGGTGGGCAGTATGAACCCATAAAAAGAAAATATCAAGACTGATAATTGCAGGTATTAAGCAACAAATGAGGTCAGGTAAACTGAATAAATAATAAATCTTTTCTTTGTACAATATACTTCAAATATCATGTTCTTAAACTACATTATTATGATAAACAACAAAGTGGTGCTGTACCACAAAGTTATGTTTTGCCACAAATATATGAAGCTACAAAGTTGTGTTGAGCCATAAAGTTGTATTGAGCTACAAAGTTGTGTTGAGCCCACAGATTGGCATTGAGCTGCAAATTTGCATTGATTTGTTGGGCATTCTAGAGTAGTGCTATAACGTGTTCGCACTGGGTCCTAGTCACGTAGCGGTACGATAGGGGCAGATGGCTTCTTGGTCAACAAGAAGTGAGTGCTGCTTACTAAAGGAGACTTCGAGAGAGTGTAATAGGAGATCAAAGAAGTAACCGTTCAATCAGGTATGTTTAGAATACTGTCCGGCAAAGTCTGCTGTTTCCATCATGGAAATTAGCGGTCTTTAAATACAGCATATTGCTTCTCTCCAGTATGAGCGATATTCTAAAACATTCTGTGTATTAATTGATAGCACACGAAACAAGACCAGTATTAAACGATAATATAAAACCAAACATAAAATATTGCATGGATCAACTCATAGTACACGAAACAATACAAGTATCAACCGATACTGTGAAACCAAACATAAAATGTTGAAGGTATCAACTGATAGCACACAAAACAATACAAGTATCAACCGATACTGTAAAACCAAACATAAAACATAACCTAGTACCCGTACCGGTTACAAGTGCTCATGGTTGTGAGCAAGTGAGCAACCTGGGGTTGTGGCAGCCAGCCATAATCTTGGTATAACTATATGGGCTTTCTTAGGATTTGGTAACTTGTATGGAGGTTTTATCAATGCTGATCCCCATCTTGCTCGACTGCTTACAGCCCTTACCAAGAAGGATCAGCCCTTGGTCTGAACCTGTGAATGTCAACATTCCTTCACAAAGCTTAAAACAGCTGTTACATTAGAGACAAAGTAGTATGGTATTAGACATAGGACAAACTGGCATAGCGTAAAGGGCATGTCACGTGATTATTGGCAAAGATCATATGTTCGATCTCAGGGTCCATCGGAGTATTTGAAGAATAAGTTAATTTCTACCAATGTGACGCCAGCACAAAAGCCTCCTTTACACCACTACCAAAGGTCGCCAACCGAGGGGCTTTTGATAAGTCTTCAAGAGGAGACTCTCGGCTATTCTGACAAAGTCAAACAAACTAAATTGGTCACTTAGTTGTGCAGACAAACATATGTAAAGATCACTCAGCTGCGTCAATGGATGGATGCCAACCGGGAGAAGGTTGGCTACTCCGGTAGAAGTCCCCAGCTGCCATGCAGCCAGCAAGACCAAATTTCAAGTCTGTTGGTGGAAGAATGCGGAGGAAAGTCCTGATGAGGGGATGACGCCAAGAGAAGATCATTTGCCTACACCCAGAGGCATGATAAGGTAGAGTCAGATGAAGGCCTAACAAGTGGAAGGTTAACCCTAAGCGCTAGGAGGCTTAAATACCATTGGTTCAATAAGGAAGGAGTATGCCTCCTGTGGGTCGATACAGATGGATGAGAAATCTGCCTGCATTGATAAGTCTGTCATCGGAGCTGATCACTTTGTATGCAGAGATAGAACCAGTAGCCACTTGCCATGGCGAAAGGGTTCAAGTAACTATGAGTAAAGCAAACACTGCAAGGAGAGGGATGGAACACCCTCCCCACTATTCAAAGAAACAAGAGTCAAGTGGAGTAAAGGTTTTCAGGGTCTACGAAGTTTGTACAAGGAAATGTGGTAGAAGTAGATAGGCCACAAAAACCCAGATACGGAATATGAATATCAAGACGCCTCCGATGCTTTACAGACATTATCAGCGACAGAGAAGAGATCTTATCAATATATTCATTATACAATATATTATTTAAAATACTTCTATCCTGACATTTCAAATGAGCATTCCTAGCAATCACACCATCACGTATCAGGCCTTAGTCCATACTCGCCTGTCCTTAGAGTTGGCTACAGCCTCATACATGGCGTAACCAGCACGTCATATGATCATTGGCAGAAGCTCACATATTTGATCTGAGGGTCCATCAAAGTATTTGGAGAATAAGATAACTTCGACCAATGTGACACTGGCACAAAAACCCTCAATTAAGCTGCCACCAAAGGTCACAGACAGAGGTGTTTTTGCTGAATCCTCAAGGGTAGATTATTGACCATCCTGATAACTTGAAGGTTGAATAGGTTTATTTAGTCTATTGATTGTCGAGATAAATGCATGTAAAGATTACTTAACTGTACCAATTAATGAAAGTCAACTGGGAGATTACTCAGCTACTCCAATAGGAGTTCTGGGCTCTTACACCATCACCAAGACTGAGGAGCAAGTAAGTTGGTTGAGGAATGTAGAGGAAATCCTGAAAAGGGAATGATGTCCAAGAGATGATTGGTTATCTGCACCAAGAAACATGACAAGGTAGAGCTGGCAGAGGGCCTTCTGCCCAAAAGGTTGACTATGAGTATCAAGAGGTCAAATTTCTATTGGCATGATAGGAAGAATGCTTCTAGCATATTGACATGGAGGAATGAGAGGAACGAGAGTTTCTGAGTAATTGATAAGTCTGTCGCTAGAGCTGATCACTCTGTATACAGAGAATGAACCAGTAGCTGCTTGCTATAGTGAAAGGTTGTGAGTAACTATGTATTGAATGGATGCTGTGAGGAGATGGATGGGAACACCCTCTCCGTAGTCTGTAGCATTTATAGTCAAGTAGGGTAAAGGTTTTCAGAGTCTACGAAGTTTGCACTGAGGAAACAAGAGAAAATATGGGAGAAGTAGATAATCTGAAAACACCCAGATGCAGGATATAAATATTGAGATGTCTCCTACACTTATATAGACATCATCAGTGATGGGGAATGGGTCCCATGAATATATTTGTTAACGTATTATACCTGGTTATGGGTTACCCCTGAGCAATAGGTCAGTTTCGGCCTACTTGTAAAAGCCTCAAAAATTGCCACCACCAACTCAACATTAACTCTCCTAGCCTCAATCTTTGTAAAATAAAAGCTTTTAATTGTCATAGGATGTACGAGAAAAAGTAATTCCATAATAATACAAATTACAGTATTGTGACCCCAAAGTGATAGTTTATGATTTAATCAATATTGTCCTCAGAATCAGAGCTTAAAATGACTTGATAGTTAACCTTTTTACATGAGGAGCATAGGGGGCGGATGGTTCTTGGAGCCATGTTGTTAGAAATCAGATTTTCCTCCTAGAAAATGTGAGCTATTAGTTTGAAAATATGATATAATAAGAACTTATCTACTTACTAATTCAGTGGACTCATTACTGTCTATATCATCCTCCTCTACATCTATTATCCCCAGATTTTTATCATCCCTTGGCTGGGACCTAGCCTTTCTCCTGGAAGTAACCATGTGCAATTTTGTCTTCAGTTGCTGTCGTGAGATCCTCTTCTTTGTAGCCACATTCTTTTTGCATATATCCTTATTCTCACAGTTTTAATAAAGCTTTGAAAGAACTGAGGTATGAAGAATTAGGTCACCCTTAATCTGATGGTAGTCTGTAGTACTGAGCTTGACAGCTTAGAGCCTGGTAATAGTTGCAGCATCTAGAATAGACTGGGCATTTGTCTTGCTACACAAGTTTAAAGCTTTGTTTATAAGAGTACCACTTGCATCATATAGTTCAAGGTTGTTGGCCTCCTCCCTGATCTTATCGAGTTCAGATGATGTCTCTGCATGTGTGGGGAGGGAACGGAGTCCAGAACATAGTTCATTCATAGGCTTGGACTGAGGAGTAGACAATTGAAGCCCAGACTGGCTCAAAACTCTCTGCCAATTGAACAGGATCATGCCACTTGCCCTCCAAGCTGACAGAATATTCCTCCCACTCATAGCCTTAGCACTGGTCTTGTGGTATATTGGATAAAAGTCACCTTTATGTATTGTCCAATTAGGTCCATGATCGCGGTGAATGTCTTGCAACTTCTTTCAATAACCTGTTCCTATAGGAGAAGATTCCAATATCTAAAGCTTGAAGAACATGGGTTGTATGACCAGAAAGACATATCAGGTTGACGTTCATCTTAATGCAGTATTCAATGAACTTGATATTATTGACATGAGAGCTGTGTCTATCCAAAATGAGCATTCGATGATTCTTGATTCCATTTTCTAGCCTTGTTTTTAGTTCAAAAATGTTTACCAACAGGTTCAATGTGATCTCAGTTGTGGTGTACCCTGCCTTTAAGTGTATAAAGTAGGCATCTGTATTCTTCTCATAGTTGATGTTACTATGATGCCCCATCAAATGTGCATTGGAGGTGTGAATAATAAGAGGCAGAATTGACTTTCCATTACCAGAAATGGCTTCCACTACAATAACCCATGACCGCTTCCCATCCTGCATAATCCTTGAATTCTTCCTACCAGTACAACATAAGATTGTCCCACTATCTCACAAACCCATTGCAAATCCCTTCTCGTCAGTATTCCAGGTATTTTCTGGCTTGATATGATATTTGCAGCGCATATTGTAGTAGTGATTAGTGTGTTCTTTGAAGATTGCTAGATTAGTGGCAAGGGATCACCGCTTATCCAAGGTCTTCTCAACCTTGGATTGAATCTCTGGATGTCTTATAATGAATCAATCAACCCCATGCTTCCCGATTTCTCCTATTTTCTCTTTCCTTTTCTGCAACTGGTACACTATATCTAAAACATGTCTCCGGAGGAGAGGTTTCTCTCTATCATCACAATCTTTGATCCCGTGAATAATAACACTCTCTACAATCTTGGTAAGTAGTTGCTGCTGCTCATAAGCCTCTGGGACAGGTGTAGTCTCGTGTCGAAGGCAATTTTGCAAAGTTGTGTTGGAAAGACTAAAGAGTGTGGCAATTTTGTGTACTGAGAGCTCAGGATAGTCAATTCTGTGCTGCAAAGTAGCTCGAATGATGCTCTCCTTATCAGCTTTCTTGGAAGCCATAAAAGATTAGATTTGGATAGCTTGTTGTTGAAATTTCATATGCTGTAGGAGTATTGTATTGGGACTGAAATCTTAGAAGAAAATATACAAGATAGAACAGAATAGCCTGCCTTAAATACTCGCTGCCTAGACCTGATATTTTTCCTACATCAACCTGAGACCTATAACCTAATCGCTGCATATTAATTCTTGGAGCTTTCTCAACCCGGAACTCCAATAACAAGCATTTGTACTAGCGTGATAAATAATGGTTTTATAATGCCAAAGGTTTATCTTTAAATATTTTTGCATTATACTTTACAGTTACAAGAACTAGGTCTATAGCTTCTATTACATGAAATATTGGGTCCTAAGAGGAAAGATTGGGTTGCTAGTTGCGATTTTTGATACTTTTACATGTAGGCCGAAACTGACCCATTACTAGGGGGTGACCCATAACTAGGTATAATATGTTAGTATGGAAAATATTTCGACCTGCATGACTGGGATCATGGAATATCACTTGCTACTTCCCCAGAATAAAAGTGCGCTCTTTTGTTCTTCTGCAGCAGTAATCATGGCATATCACTGACATTTCCCTATTTGTCATAATCTCTATAGAAGTACCCTACCTGTTGACGAAGTGTGCCCAACTTTTGCTTGCTCCCTTGTACTTGTAAGGTTCGAGCTTTAGAGCGTTGTACTGTACTCGAGTATAATACTTTTTTTTTTTGTTAAATGCTTTGATTGTTTAAGGACACAATCTCTGTATACAACCACTAGGTTAGGACATAAAAGCCCAAAAAAGTTTGTCTCATGAAGCCCCACGCGGGGGTCGAACCCGCAACCTTGAGATTAAGAGTCTCACGCTCTACCGATTGAGCTAGCGAGGCGATTACTATACTTGAGTACTTTCCCGAGTATGTTTATAGTAGTAGTACATTTAGCAACACACAATAGTATTGTACGAGTACTTTTACAGTATAATATTACTCAAGGCTTAGTATCAGGTATCTATTCCACGAGCGCTACAAGGTGTTCGATCAACTTATAAACTTAACATGCATTCCGCATATATAGGGACTCGCTTATTCCTCCAGAAGGCGAAGCCATAGGGGGGGGTTAGGGACACGCCCAGTTCGTGAATCCGTATGGCGCTGTAACATGGTCTTTACTTTGTGAGAGATACCGCCTCTCGGCCGGCCGGAAGGGAAGTGCAGTTCTCCTTCAAGAGCCTTGCCCCCGATGGTGCTAGAGAATCGGAATCACAGGAGGCACTGTACTGTTTCACAAATTCCTAGCCCACTTGTGGAGCTGCCATTAGGCAGCTGAAGGGCTGATGAATGAACCCCGCATCCCCTAAACTCACTGGAACATTGTCAATCGGTCAAAAACTCTTCAACAACCAACCCCCGACGGCACTTCGGGGTACGGAAAAGAGGAAAATGTCTCGAGCTTATACCGAAAACATCAGTTCTTTCAACAACGTGTTGAATAGCTTTACGTTTCTTTCTGCCGATGATGAATCCCATATCCTGGCCTGGTTATCTCCTCTAGAGCCCTGCGTGCGGCATCAGGACATTTGCACTCAGCGGGTGGATGGCGTGGGGCGCTGGCTACTGGAAACCAAGGAGTCCAGGATTTGGTATCATGGTGGTGAGAAACACGACTCAGCTCGTCCGGCCTTGTTCTGCTATGGAAATCCGGGAGTCGGTAAGTGCTACATCAGGTATGAGGGACCACCAGTACGGAACAAGATAATGAAATTATTGCTGAACTGTCGCTATGGTAGTTCCGTGGTTGTAGACTATTTATGCGACCCGGCCAGAGAGCAAGACATTGCCGTCGCTTGTTTTTACTATGACTTCGCTTCCCGGGAGCAGCAGTCTCCAACAAATATGCTCGGCGCTGTGCTTAAGCAACTTCTTGGGGGACTGGGAGGAATTCCGGTAGAAATCAGGCGGAAATTTCGGGACCGGAATAAAGTGATTGGTGGCCGAGAACTACAACTCCCTGATATTGTGAGCATGTTCCAGACGGTCTCATCCTTACAACGAACATTCATATGTGTTGATGCGCTTGACGAATGTGCTCCAAAGCATCGAGTTGAGGTTCTTGATGTGCTGCGGCAAATTCTCGAGAGGTCACCAAGAACTCGAATGTTCATGACAGGAAGGCCGCAAGTCCAGGGGGCGGTTGACAGGGAACTCGCTGGGAGGGCAGCGAGTGTATTGGTAAAGCCTATGGACTATGATATAGTCACATATCTGCGTGCGAGACTGCGAAGGGACACAACTCCCGAGGTGATTGATGGCAGGTTGGAGAATGATATTACGAAGATTATTCCCGAAGAGGTCTCGGAATCGTACGTAGCAGCGGGTGACCAGGGAACCTGCTTTAGTCATATACTGATAGACACAAATCTGGATTTCTACTGGCTTCGCTCAAGGTGGAGTCAATTCTGAGAGAAACAACAATCCATCGGCGGCGGAAGAGACTCAATGCGAGGGATGGGTTGGGGTTAGGGGATGCATACGAGGCAACGCTAGAACGTATTAGAGCACAGGACAGGGAGAAAGCAAAACTTGCAATGGCCACCTTGATGTGGATATGTCATTCGGAACGGCCGTTACAGGTGGATGAACTGCGTCATGCGCTCGCTGTAGAGGTCGGATCTACAAATTTCTATAGCGACAATATTCCTGCGACAGAGACATTGCTTGACTGTTGTCAAGGGCCGGTCACCGTGGATAAGGAAGTCTCGACTTTCCGGTTAATTCACCGTACACTCCACGAGTTCCTTTCCACCCACCCCAGCATTCACCCCCAAGCTCACTCGGTGATGGTGGAAACCTGCTTGACCTATCTAAATTCCGACCAGGCCAAGGCCCTTTCAGCTAAACCCCAACCAAACCGCTCCAGGTCATTCCTCGAATATTGTTCGAGATATTGGGGTACCCATATAAATAGAGGACTTTCAGATCATGCAAGATTTCTTGCAATTCTGCTCTTGGACCAGTACGAAAATCACGTAGCCGCTAAATCACTTTTTGAACAAGTGTTGGAACCATATGATTCCCCCGAAGTCAATGCTATCCCTCAGTTTAGCGGATTACACTGTGAATGACTGCGACCACAACCAGCGAGATTCCGCGGGTATGGCACCGCTAATATGGGCCGTAAGGAGCGGACATGGCAAGGCGGTGAGGCTTCTGCTAGAACAGGAAGCGGTCAATCCCAACAAGACAGACAACAAGGGCCATACACCCCTGCACTGGGCCGCGATGAAAGGGCACGAGTCAGTGGTTAAGCAACTTTTGGACCAGAACGACGTCAATCCCGACGAGCTAAGCAGCAAGGGCCATACACCCCTCTCCTGCGCCGCATTTAACGGGCGCGGGTCAGTAGTTAAGCAGCTGTTAACCAGGGAAGATGTCAACCCCAACAAGCCAGACAACGCGGGCCGGATTCCCCTTTCCTCCGCTGCATTTAATGGGCACGAGTCAGTAGCTAAGCAACTTTTGGATCGGGGAGATGCCAACCCCGACACGCTAGACAACAAGGGAAAGACACCATTTCACTGGGCCGTGGTGAGGGGGCATGAATCAGTGGTTAAGCAGCTTTTAGGCCGGCAAGACGTTAGCCCCGACAAAACAGACAATGCGGGCAGGACTCTCCTCTCCTGGGCTGCGGAGATCGGGCGCGAAGCGATAGTGAAACTACTGCTTGGGCGGCAAGATGTACGCTCCAACAGGCCGGACAAAAGCGGTCGCATACCGCTCTCTTACGCGCGTGCCGAGGGACATGCAGGAGTGGTGGGTCTACTCCAGGCCTGGAACCCTCCGACCCAACTCCGCCTTGAGACCCCCGAGTAACTAGCTTCTTCACCTTCTTCGTGCCCTTGACCGTCATTATCTACTATTCCCACATCGCTCCCACAGCAGGACCCTATGCACTCGCTTTCAGCCCCTCATCTACCTCTCCTTCGGACCCGTTGCGCCTACAACACGGTCTTATCGCGTTCTCTTCCTTTGCCTGTTCTTTCCTTTCCTTCCAGGTTAGTGCTTGTCCCCGGTCTTGGAAACCCTCCAGGTCGGGAATCTCTTGTTTTTGGAATTTTCATCCTGTGTGTAATTATCGGTGACCTCTCGCATATTCCATTACGTGGTGGAGTAAAGAATTTTCAGCCTCCATTTGGGTGGTTGTGGCATAATACGGAGGTGGGGGTATTTTCTTATTTCACTTTTGTTCTTGCAACCCTTATGCCATTTTCTCATAGTTGTTTCACTTTCCCTTATCGATTCCCTCTTTCATGAATGATGGCTTCGCTTCGTCTTCTATAGTTGTTAGATCATCCCCCATCGCTCTCTCATGTGAAAGGTAACTACAACCACTTGAGCAATTAAGTTAGGTTATTTTTGCATCGTACCAAAATTACTACTAAACCATTTCCCAATCCTCCCCTGAGCGAGTTGTTTACATAGATTCACCCACCCCACCATCAACCTTTCCCCAATCGTTCCAGCCCATACACGGCTGCCTCCATGAGCTCGCCCTACCACGCTTGTTAGTTATGACAACAATTACACCCCCTGTGCACCACTCCCCGCACGAACAACTTTACCACAGCCTGAGAAAAATTAGTTGTGTCCGGGTATCCTCTAGTCTAAGTAATCCGGAACGACTGGGCTTCTGCAACCACGGTGTTAGAGACCTAGCATAATTTGAATCCTAAGCCATCCGATGATTCGACTTCTTGGCCTACTACCCCCCCATAGGTCCCGGAACACCGATAGTCTAATTTACTTAGGACTCTACCTCACGAATTAAATCCCCGCGGTTGACTGAACTCATGACAAGGAACCAGAATTCTGCACCATACGAAGTGACATGGGTATTTTGGGAGAGAAAATGAGTTTATAGAACAGAGCGGATGCATGATCAAAATCTCTCAAGAAATAGGTCTTACAGAAACCATTTGCTTATCAGTTTGCCAAATGGTGTTTCCATGGAAAAGGGTTAAAGAATGATTGGCGACATCTTGTCGATCTACCATCAAACAAGGCTTCTCCACAGGATCAGTCTCGTGAAGCATAGAAGCCTAGTGCGTGGTTTCCTAGAAATCCAAGTTTATTCCTATCAACATTGGGTTGGTACAGCCAATCTCTCGATGCCGGCAGTGGGCAGCCGGGGTTACCAAAGAATCAATTTGTTGTGATTATATTGATAGGATATTTCACGATGAGCTTGAATGATGAACTGCTTGACCTTTGGAAAGGAAGGGCAAGATGCCCAGACTATCTACCATCAGAAGCGAGACATAGAGGATGAGCAAACAACAGAAGAAAAGAAAGGAAACAGGAAGCGAGGAGGTATATTCAATAGTGTTAGAGGTCTGGACTAGAGATCTAGACTCAGCTATAAGGTCTAAAGCAAGGAGTGAAACAGTAGAAGTGCTACCGCAGTAGTGCCAGAAGCATGTTTCAACACAATTGAGAAATGGGATACGAGTGATATGTGATGATTCTTGCCCTTTGAAACAACAGAATTTAATAATAAATAAGTAGCAAGGGATATACTATGGCCAAACTACTAACAGCGATAAATTGGGAAAGGCTAGTAGAAACCTGTGTTCATTCAGCCTGTGACGCGGCGATCTATTGCGCACCACCCATTATGGGCGGAAATGGGCCCAACTGAACGCCCGGATATAACCGGGCCCCGGGATGTGTGTCTGCTCTCGGACCTCTCTACATACAAGGCGGACATCTGCGGAACTTCAATAGAATTCGCAAAACATCTGATTTTGCACCTGCAGTAATCCAGGATGCTCCTTTCTGGCTGTTTAGGAGTGCTCGTGCCCAGGGTTATTAATGTTGCGGCGGACTTCTATGAGTTTCGAATTTGAAGCGGCGTTTCATTTTATTGGGCTTGCCGTTTATTTTGCGTCTTTTGTTGAATTCCCTCCTATATCTTTACCGGTTTCAGGAACTGGGGGCATCAGGAGTGGATGATGGCTTATCGTGATGAATGTTTTGTTATCTCATTTCCGGTGTGTCATGAGTGTGTGGTCTTGTAAGGAAACAATGCGATTCTGTGGGAGTTAAACGGCATGGACAATCATTCTTCAGAGAATATCAGTTGGTCACGAAGACGCTAGATTGTATGGAGTCGCACCCCGATATCCCCGATGGATATATTTCAGGGATCTCGTCCGAGACAATGGGGTATCAGGAACAACGAGGAGAGAGAGAGAGAGGGTTATTTGAAGGAAACATAGAGAAGGTGCATCCCTATTCTTATGAGAAGCTTTATCTTTGTCTTAACAAATTTTCATAGGCAATATTAACGCTTTTTGTAGTCCAGCCGGTAGCCGCACAGGTTGCATGATCTTCATCCTCCGAGTCCTCTGCTTCACTGCTAGGAGTGACATACTCCACCCATATGGAATTGCAAGGGGTTGCCTATCAGGACATCGAGAGCAATCAGCTAGGAGAGCAAATTCCTCCAGCTTCAGGCCAGGATACTGTGCACGAAGGCAGCAAAGTTGGTATTCCTGTAAAGCTGTTAATCCAGGCTTCTTGGTTGATTCCGTAGTTGACATTATAGCAAGGACGAGACTTCAAATTGGTGCAAATTGCCATGACACCTTACTGTTTACAACTTATGTACTCCTCCATCCATCCTCTTTTCCTATCTTCGGTATCACCTCACTCTTTTCTTCTTACCATTTTCACATTTGGACTCGCCTTTTTCTCTCTTCTAGGTTCGCTCTTCTGACAGTAGCCGCAACATCCTGTTCAGGCTAAAATTCTGCAGAAACAGGGGTTAAGATTTCCCCAGATCCAATGCCAATACAAATCAGATAACCCCCTTCCCCGGCTCAACGGGCAAATTTCAGTGGGAAACTGGAGCTGCCAAAGATTCTGTCCGGTTCAGCGGGGTATCCAGTTCAGCACGATCCGGGATAGTGGGGTGTGACTGTTCTGTACTTCTACTTTCTGGCTCCCTGGCAGGAGCTGATGTTCCGCCATACTGGTAAATTCGCGGGTATCGGACACCTCTGACCCGTTGAGAGTCAAATGTGGGTGAGGCTTCTCAGGCAGCGCGTCCTCTGTTGGTTAGGCTGCAGCAGCTACCGTACCACCAGTACGGTACCGGCTCAGGGTTTTGGTAAAGGGAGAGGTTTACCCCCAAGCAGCCGGGATCGGCAGGGGGTAGAGAATCGCAGTATCAAAGAATTATCAATGAAAAAGGATAGAGTCCAGGCAACCCCAACCAATTGAATAAAAGCCCACGATCTCTCGCTGGCTTCTCTTGTTTTCCGGTGCTCCTGGTTCCCCTAATTCCCTTGCTTCTCTTGGGATACAGAGCTAACAAAGCTAATCCCTATACCAGCCGCTTCCAAACAGTGGGAGAGCGGCTATTTTTCTAGCATCGCAACCAGCCATGACATATAGCCGGACTGCGGGAACAACCTCGCGAAAACCGTTACGTCCACGGCACTGACGGACCGCCATACCTAACGATATGATTCTACCTCCAGAAAGCGAGATTGTGAGGAAGCTCTGGGCAACCCTGATGTGGGGCTTTGTAGCGCCATGGTTTGCAGTCCCTTTTCAAGATCAACAAGCCACTGAGGAGGTGGCTGATGGGGGTTTTAAAGATAGAGGAAATAAAGAGAGCGGACATATGAACAGGGATCGCGTAAGGCAATCTCTTGGTTTTTCTTTAGACCATTGTGGAGATCTAAGTTTACTCCCGAGGGTGGAATGAGAAAAAACCTAACCCAGCTCATCAGCCCCATTGCTTCTAAGACAATCGCGCACGCTACTAACTAGATCAATACTACAATATTATTATAATATTATTGTGCAATTAGTGTTCGGTGAGGAAGCTTCTCTCCCCCTATTTTCCTTGCGATTGAAATCACACACAAATTTTCAGTCTCGATCGGGAAATCCCCTCTCCTACAACACCAAGCTGATATCATGAAGTAGCTTCTCATATGTCAAGTGGCCAGGATATGGGTATGGGGGTACATGACACAGGGATGGAGGTTGACGAAACAACCTCCAACCCTGTGCATGGGCCCTCCTCATCTATGTCAACTTCCCCGAACTCAAATGATCAGCTGGCCTTCAACCAACTGTTTGAAAGAGTCAAAATGGCGTTCAAAACCACCGGATTCCAGCAGGGCACCCACATTGCCAACACGTTAAACGATACAAGCAAAATCGACTTTGGATATTCAGAGCTGGTTCTCCTCACTCTGGTAACAGGGCTGTACAAGAGTGTTGATGATATGGCAGCCACAATCGAAAATCTCACGAAGGTGGTACAGCAGAGACCTCAATGGCAGGAGCCCCCAATCCTGAAAAATGAAAAAATGGAATAACTCCAACCAAGGAAGGAGTCCCACACCACAAGTGGAACCAACAACCCCCAGCGGGATGCTAAAGTGGCCTGCAGATAAGGGTCCCACACCCCCACAGAATTCAAGGGAAAAAACAGCCAAAGTTATGTATACCCAAGTAGCCCAACCCAACACAACCGACCCCAACAAGGATGATTGGCAAAAGGTGAAAGGAAAAAGGTAGACGGAGAAGAAGAAAGACTCCAGAGAGGTGGCTATAGCCAAATGCCATTTCTACGCAACCGTGATTAACCCTAACCCTGTTGAAGCCACTAAAGAGTTGGAGGCTAAGGTTAGTGTAGCGGTATCCAGGGAGCTGAGGGATTGTGAGTTCAAGGGAGCCACTAACCTGCAAGTCCATATAAACAAGCTAAACGGAAATGTTTCATTCCTAACACCACCAAACACGGAGTCTGCAGCCTATATCCAATACTTTGAAACAATCAGAAAAGAAATCAACACAACTCTCACAGAAAAGGAGGAAATTCACTCTCTTCTTTGCTCTGCATCCATTATTACCCAGATCATGGCACAAGGTTTTCCATACTCGATACTCCTAGAGGACCCCCAAGAAATGAAAGAAAAACTGTCAGAAGCGGTTAAGGTCGGATATGGTTTCGAACCCTCCAATGTCAGGTACTTGAAGAAAGAACAAGATAGAGAAAACAACAAGGGAGCCTCTCTTATCATCACTATCCTAGCAGAAAGGGCTGACAATATGACCTCAGAGGTCCTGCTATTTGGAAAGTTTCAAAAGACAAACAGCATGTGGAAGCCAGCTCCGACGATGCAAGGGACGAAATGCCAAAGGTATGGACATCTCGAGTAGGGGTGCAGGGATCGGTACCACACATATGCAATACATTCCAACAAACACAGAATGTCAAGTCACCACTGTATATCATCATCTTGCTTGAAGAAAGGAAAAGTCAGAGCCGTCGCCAGGTGCTGTCCCCTATCACCGATGAGATGTCCCAACTGTGGCGGAAGCCCAGGGCCTAAGATGATACTTGCTTGACCAAAACAGCAGTAATAGAATGAGCCTAAGAGCTCTACCATACCTGCAACCCCTATGTGGACACATCCGAATACCCCATGACGTAGCCATAGCGGGAGTGGAAGCAGAGCAGAGCAGGAATACTGAGGAGCTTTCCGCAGGTTTTTTAAATAGTTCAACACAATTGCCATGGGAGCAATATTGTTTTTGTTACTTTGTTTTCATTATTACGAAAGAGTCAGCCTTTGATTGTTTGTTTACAAGACCCCCCTTTATTCAACAGGACTCCTTTAAGGGCCCTGGGATATACTTGTATTGTTCTCCCCTACTCCAAGAAGCCCCAAGTATGTACCTCTGCATGAAGGGCCTTTGCAGAAGTGGTTGCTTATAGTGTTTTATTGTTTTCTATCGATTCCTTACTGGTGATAAGGTTTGACTCGCATGGACAAGACCTTTTCGAAGGGTGGAAAACAATTCTGGTATCGAATGTTAATAATACAATAGGAGACATTGGATTTGCAGTGTCTCCAGAGTGGATTTTTCAAATGTTTGAGTTTTCCTCACTAGTATGTAGGGACTTTGAGGTTCACTCCACATACACTGACCCCCAGAGGGATATTTCCTCCTAGAACAGAAGGATTGGGGAAATAATGTTTAGCGCAGCCTCACTAAAGAGGGACATGGTCATCAACGAACTAGGCATATACACCAGATTCCCGGGTACAGAAGGACACAGACCATCAGTTATTGACTACACACTTGTAGATAGATTAGCGCACTCCTTTGTACGAACATGGGACCATACTATGGATAGCACAGAATCAGACCACATCGCCATCATCACCACACTTGGAAGGAGGTGACTCCAACTAGCGTGACTAGCACCCAATTAGAAGAAGATCAGTTAGACAGAGGGAGAAGAACATACTCTATCAACATTAGGATTACCACCAAGAGCCTGTACAGTACCAGATGGTGCGTTAGGTTTGGAGGAACTCACGAGATTTCATGAACCAGTGAACAGAAGAGAGACTAAAGAGTGTTTTGATTTCAACTTCTGGCTGGTCTCAGCAATAATATCAAAATCAATGTACTAATGAAGAACCCAACCAGGTGGTCAAAGCCCAGGTGGGATAAAGAACTCACTGACCTGAGAGAGGTGTACACATGGCTACTGAACAGACAACTAAGGACAAGGAATGGACTTATCGACCAGGAAGTGGCAACAGCACAAATAATATACAGAAAGGCCTTAAGGAAGCAAAAGAAAGAACATTGGGACTCGTTCCTGGAAAAATGCAAGAAAAACGATATTTGGACAGCGAATAAATTCACAAAACAAGAAGTAGGAGGGAAGGTGCCTGGAAAAGAACTGACCCCCATGGAAACAGATAGAATGGTGATGGAATACTTCTTCCACCCCAACCCTAATCCAGCCCCTATGGTCATCCCTATGGAGGATGGCTTCGGAAAAGGGGCTGAAATTAGTGCTGGAGAGGTAGAAAATACTCTGGATAAGTGTAGCAACAACTTGGCCCCAAGACCCGACCAGATCCCCTATGGAGTCTGGAAACAAACACACAAGGCAAACGATGAGATCCTATCATGCCTAGTGACACAGATGTTGAAGTAGTCGCTACATCCGGAGGTCCTAAAAGAGAGTTAGGGTATTTTGTTCCCCAGGCCAGAAAGGAAAGACCACTTCCAGCCAGGAAGTGTCGGGGTCATCACTCTCATGCAAATCTTTTCAAAGCCGGTTGAATGCATAGTAGCACGAAGGCCAGCAAGGCTGACCTGGGGTAGAGGGTACAGGTTAGAACAAATAGGCAGCGTGGCGGGAAGGAGTATGGCAGACGCTACAATGACACTCTGTAATAGAGTAACCGAATACCAGTTTGGAGATAAAAAGGTCATGTCACTTTTCCTCAATGTCAGAGGAGGTTTTGACAATGTAGACCACAAGAAGATGTTGGAATCCATGCGTAGCCAGAAGTGCCCAGAACATTTACTCAAATAGATTAATGCATTTATGGCACACTGGAAATGTACCATTCTTCTTCCAGGGGGGCCAAAGATGTCACATAGAATCAACACAGGAATCCAGCAGGGATCACCCTTATCGCCACTGCTCTTCATATTATACGTAAGGGACTTACATCTGGTCATACCGACACAAGAGGCTTTTATGGTCTCCTATGTCGATAACTTCAAAATAATGGTGGCAAATGACTCCTATGAAAAGAATGTTATAGTCCTACAGAGGGCATGGAGACAGGTTAAACAAATAACTGAAGGGTCAGGCCTCAGTTTCTCGATTAAGAAAACAGACCTGATACACTAGACAACTCCAAGACAGAGGAGAAAACCAGAATCCCTAAGCATAAAACCTGGATAAACATACGGTGCAACCGACCACAAATGGATTGCAGTGGCTGGGATACGGGTGGATGCCAGGACTTGTGACCGGAACACACTACTACAGGGGGCTGACCCTAGCTCAGGTAGCCTTTAATCAGATTCAGAGACTCTTGGGATATGGTAAGGGTCTGACACCCTACTCATACAGACGACTGATAAAAGGCATCATTCTTCTGACACTCCTGTATGGAGCCAAGGTCTTTGACCGACCCGCAACAGTTCTCGGGAAGGTAGAAACCTTCTGGAGAAGAGTGCAAAGATGGATAACGAATTGTTTCTATGCTATCGATACAAAAGCATTAAGTGCTGAGGCCTGCCTCATGCTACTTGGACTATACATTATACAGATCCAATCCATGGCAGTAGTAAGGTTTGCCATGACAGACTTGGAAAACAACTATGCCTTGGCATTAATGCCAGGTGGCTTCCCAATGAGAATACTGTTTAGAATTGAAACAGTGAGATGCCAGGCCTTCTAGGAACCTGGAGGAACCAGACTTAAAACATGGAAATAGTGTTCGTTATGGGGCGTCCGGGTCCCCAAAACCTCCGGGGTCCCACCACCATTCCGCGCCCCGCCCCGGTCTACATCAGCCTTTGCTGTACCCCCGATTTTATTGCTTACGGTGAGCCGTAAGTACCCTTTGGAGATCAGACGTCCAATTTTAGGATATGCACAAAACCATTTACATAATAGGTATACCAAAAATCCCACAGTATATCATACGCACAGTGCTATCAAACACATAGTACTATCATATGCACAGCACTATCATATGCACAAAATCATATCCTCAGTAGTTTTCCCTACAACGGTTCTCAAAATTAGACGCACTCTAGACAATCTTACCTGCTACATTGGTTTATTGATCGTGTAGCTTACAGTAATGTCGGAGATATGTATTTATCAACTAGGACAATGATCATGCAAATAGAGTGAAAACTAGTGCGAATAGAAATGTTTGGATTAGTGATACAAAACAGGTAGAAATCATGTACCACTGCCCATTTTGCTAAAGCGGCCATGAAGGCGGCGAAATGCAAAAGCACCCACAAAGGAAAAGAAACACCAGAGAGATAATCCCTAGATGGGCCCAAAGCCCACCAATCACACTAGCTTCAGCACCAATCCCACTCCACCTATCCCACCAACTCCCGCTCCACCAATCCCATCAGCCCTAGCACCAATCCCACTCCACCAATCCTACTTGCCCCCGCTCTACTAATCCCAGCTTCCCCTCCTCCAATCCCAGACTCCCGGACCACTACCCACTCCAAGACCCTCCTGCACTCCATCCCCTCCCACAAGTAGGATGCAAGAGGGTGGTATTACTCCTCCTACCGGTTATACGTTTGGTAGAATTGTTACCCCCACCCCGGGTTAGACTATGGGTACCGGACAGCCCTCCACGACCACAAGGCAAAGCCTCACCACCGTTATCCCCACCATCCCTATCCCAACCCCCATCCCCATCATTCTCATTCTCATCCCCGTCCCCATCCGCGTCCCCATTCTTTCCCCCTCCATTATTGCCACCACCGTCACCATCGTCACCGTCACCACGGCTATTTCCCCCACTATCCCAGGCTTTGCTTAGGAAGTGCTGACGCCGACTAGGGTGAGGCCGATCGTCGTTGTTGTCATCATCACCATCATTATCGTTTGGGAGGGGGGGTTGGCAGGACTGGCCGGCGCGTTTTCATGCCGCCTCTGCTCCTCCTGGGTTGCCTGATGAGGCTTCCCAGCCATGACGTTCAAAACATCGTCGACTAACCTCAGGTCCAAGACGATGAGAGTAATCCGACCAGCGTGTGCCGTGCCCAGGGCACCAGCTATGAAGACTCAGCAAAACATATAACCTTATTCGGATAGGACTCGAAGCTCAACTTACCAGCCATGTTCATGACTAGGTGTTCCTCCACCGCCACCTGACCGCATTCAACAGCTGACCCTTGCCAATGCAACCTCTGCTGCAGAGCGAGGTTGGAGACAATTTCCTGGCAGAGACAGTAAAATGGGGCTTTTGGGATCAGGTATCCCCCATCCCGGCGATACTTGATAATTTCAGCTATCACCAACCTTCCCGTGGGGTATCGTGCAAGGCGCTGCACTCCATACACAACCGCACTGGCTTTCTTACTCGGATGCCATATTGGAGGCCCCCAATAGCCACCCCCCCTTCGATCCTAAGACGCCTTTGTTTGCTTTACTTTTCGGAGACATCGGGAAATTTTCCTTGGCGTTTTGGCTTTTTGGTTTTTTGGTTTTTTGTTGGTTGGGAGTGGGTTTTGCGGAATTTCTTTTTTCTTTGCATAGACAGTTTAAGGTGAGTGTCAGAGATGAGTGAGGAGGAGGTAGGTGAGGAGAGTGGATGAGGAGATGGGTGAGGAGGTTCTTGTTGAGAATGTTAGCATTTTTACTCTGAGTGAGAGTACGTGATTGGTGTTGGTAGGGCAAGGTGACTCGCAGATACGAGTAAGCATACGTGCATGTATCCCAAATCTGTGCGTATGCATGCATATGCGTATGTATACATTTGTTTGCATATGTGTCCTATTGTTTCTCCAATGAACAGGTAGTGATATTAGTATTGGCTGAAGAAAGAAGTTTGTCAGAAGAGAGGGAGGCTGGAAGATATACCCATGGGGATTCCTACTCTCTACCTATCAAGCTACCTTGTCTGACAAACCAAGTTTCTCGTAGCTTAGACGTATTTTGATTCATCAACGATGATGCCTGACCGGAACAATGTTACCATAAAAAGTCACCAGAGCCAGATGCCGTTGAATTGTACATTGAACAAGTTTGAGTAAGACTGTAACTGAATAATTGTTGAGTCAAACATTGTACTATGCTTTTGCACATAGAATTGCTTTAAAAATTGTGTATGAAAGATTGTATGTGTACAAAGATATTATATTTTTCCTCTTGGAGTATCAAGCGTACAACTATAATTACTAAATGATGTCAGTAGGCAGCACATACCAATGTCAGTTATTTCAAAATGTGATTTAACCTAGGTCAAACACACAGTCCGCTTTAGCGTTATTCTATCTACCTATGATACCATAGTATAAGCACTTAGCTGAGGCTTTAGGGTAATTGCACTTACAGTTTATTTGGCTGGGTGTTTTGTTGGTGGGGCAGGGTTGGCTTCAGGCACATTTCCATTTCAGGAGGTTTTCAAGTTTTCAACAACATACCCCTTCTCTTTTCCCTTTATAACACTAGATAAACTGCGGCTTTCCCCTAAAAACCCTCTAACACCATACAAATTAGCCGTCACCTAACTCGCACCACACTGGATTAGCAAGAAAACGTCCTAAAAAATACCTTCCACCACGCTGCCTCTACTCCCACTCTCCGCATACTAATTCTACCACACCCACCCCCTATCCTCTATCCCACTACTTTATCGCTTTCTCTGCTGCCCAACCTCTTAAAGCTGTTTTGCGCCTAAATTGTTTTTCCAAAATCATACGTACAGGTACACACAAATCATACGCACAAATCATATGCAGAAATCATAAGCACAAATCATACGCACAAGCTAACAAGAGAATAGAACACACCTCAATGCCATCTGCGTACGAGTAGAAACCGCATCAAGTGGGAGTTTTAGGTCACTCGTTGAATGCAGAAACCATCCACCGGAATAAGCACCAAGTGAATGTTACTCTGCTTGAGACCGCCTTAGAATGTGCCTGCACCCATAGGGGAAACCGTCTGAAGCAACACCGAGTGTTTGCACAGAGCTTTCTAGACTACCTCGCTCTTAGTGACAATGTCAAAGCTGAGGTAGACCAAGAGATAGTGGTTGAGGAAAACAAAATCCTGGAGCAGGAACGCGGAGCGATCCTGGCATATTGGTGGCAATACTATCCGAACCAGTTCGATGAAGGTAGTTTGCCACTTGCGGACCTGCCAATCCCAACCGAAGTCTCTACCCCCCCGGTTCCCCTGTGGCCTCGTCAAATGTTTCGCCGCAGGCACGACCTGCAGCTGGGATGAAAAGTCTCCTTGAGCAGGTAACCAAGAGGCCCCGAAGCCATACAACTGGGTCTCCTACCTTTCCTAGAACCAGTACAACCCCGTCAATGCCCCTGCCTTCCTTTCCCTCCACTTTGTCCCCCCCAGAGCCTCCCCAACCCTCTTTCTCTCATGTCGGCCTACATGAGCAGACTTGTCAGTTTCAAGCAAGGAGGGCGGAAGGAATCATGAGCGTGGCACCCTTATTACCTCGCCGGAGCCACGCATCCGGTTGGATCACCCTATGATAAGCATCTACCTCGGGAAGCGTTAGTACAGCGCAAGAACCCGCCCCCTAATGGACAAGGCTCAAGATTGGACTCAGGAGAAAGAGCTCTGACGTGAGTCTTATGCAGTCTGGTATGTCATCTTGATTCCCTAAACCCTGTCTAAATAATAGCCAAGTTCTATTAGTGACATCTATACTAACATTGAAGGTTGTTTTAGCTATTCCCAATCCCTCGATACCTAGCGCCACCGAAGACTGCACTTCTGACTTTGGGCTGAGGGAGCGCAATCTGGAGGGGGATTAGGACATGTTGGTCCAGGAGGAGGAGCTAGATGAAAAAGGTAGACATTTGATCGATTGGGTGAAGCCCATCGAGTGGCTATTGCCCAATGCGGAGGTCTACGGGGAGTGGGAAGAAGATGAAGAGGATGGAGACGTCGACTTTATCGATCTCTACAGGTCTGCTGGTGAGGAGGGTAATGGCTCAGAGGACTCTGATGGGGTCTACAGGGAAGAGGAGGGGTATACGGAGCAGGAGCAGGAGCAGGAGGAGGCGGAGCAGGAGGAGGGGGGGGAGGAGGAAGCGCTATCACAGACGTTTATTAAGTCCAAGGACAGGGACATCAACATGATGGAAAGGGGGGATTCAGATCAGAATCGGTTCCGCGCCAGCATACAGGAGATTGGAGAGCGCCTGCTTGGACAGGCTATGACCCCCAAGGACTTCTCTTCAAGTCTGGAAGACTAGCAAGGCAGCATCGTGCATATTGTTAGCAAGAGAAAGTGGTTCCTGGCTGGCAACGCTCGCCTAATTGTTGATCTTGAGGCCGCCATGAGGGAAGATGCTGCGGAGCAAGGAATTAACGTTGAAGAGATGGATGAGATCAACTGCGAGATGGACCGACTCGCACTCCTCAACATGGCCAACGTGCAATTCAAAAAGTGGGTAAAACAGGAGCCTCGAGAATTATTTTTTTTCTTTGCGATCTGGTTCTCCTTTTTCCTCTTTGTTCATCCCCTGCCTTCCTGATTGCCCTTTCCCCCTCCCTCACTCAAGAGAGCCCCCCCTATGTCCTGTACTTTAACCCCTTGTTACATCATCAGCTCGTTAAAAATTACCTTTTGTAGATAATAATATGTGCATTGCATGAAGCTGCTTTTGCCGCATAATGCGTTGTATCTGAAGCTGCTATAGTTCATACGCACAGAGTAATATGTCATTATATACGCCGTGGCCAACTTCATAGGTGTAATGACCCAACGTACATGAGCTATGGCAGATGGAACCTATACCCATACAGGTAGCCAGGAGGCGAACTGGTAGGAACCGGCAGGCAAGTAAGTACTTGACCTACGGAGACCCGATGGCCCGGGCTCCGAGCAGGAACAGAAGTGGCTGGTCAGGTACCTAGGTACCAGGGTACACCCGGGAGCGGTGTCAGCATACTTAGGAACCTCTCAAGGGGCAGTTACTCAGCTAGGCAGGGTAACTGGAGAAAGGTCAGAAGTGTCTATCCCGACGACGGAATAGATCGGGTAACTGGGGAGAGTCTTCTTGTACATCGGACAAGGTTACCCTACCCTCAGGACTGGGTTTCCCTGCCATGAGGCTTGGGTTACCCTGCCCAAAGTCCTGAGTTACCCTACCTTTCAATACGAAGTCCCTCTGGGAGTTCGGGAAAATTGACCGGAATGTTTGTCACGCGAAGCCATGCATAATACTGGAATCTGGGACTCCGGGAGATGCTATTGGGCGAGCTACGCAGCTCCGAAGAAGCTGGAAATTGGAGACAGTATTCCTATCATACCCCTCCGGCCCCGCCTTGAGGCCCGGACGTCATGGGCGAACGGTTGTGTAGTTGTGTGCAGTCTAGCAAAGAGGAATCGTTGGAGACCTACTTGCAACACCGTATACGTCGCTGCCGTCCGGTTGACCGTAAGCTGTTCGCAGGATATATAAGGGGGCATAGGGTGGAAGGTGGAGTACCTCCTCCAAGTTGTTCGGAGTAAAACGGACCAAAACTGACGGAGTTAACGGGAGTTAACCGTGGGGGTCCCGAAGGTAGTCCCCGGTGGTGCCGGGACGACTGGGAACGTTTTGCACCTACCACGCCCAAGGATGTCCCCAACGCCATAGGCTCTGAGAGGGAAGTGCAGAGACACTAAAAGCATGATTCCTACCGCAGGTAAGGTGTATCCGAGGTAGTGGTCGTGGGTAGCGCCCATTGGATCACTCCTGGACCACCGTACCCTGCGGAAGACACCGGAAGCCCGAGACTCGTAAATAGTAGATAGATAAACCGCTCACGGTAGCTTCCGGCGTCAAGAAGAAATCAACGCGCATGGGAAGGGTGTCATAGATAGTCTAGTTCAGCAAGGGGTCTTGACAGTTAGCCACTGGCAAGTCCCCGATGCGCAGAGGTTTTCACTCCGGCGGGCAGAATGGAAATGCGCCGCAGAAACGATATGCACATATGGTGAACGCCGACTAGAGCGGGTCGACACATACATGCCCGAAGGGGGTGTCAGGAGACGTGTCGGACCGCCCTTAGCGGAGAAGGGTGTGCTCGAATAGTTGGAGTAAACTGATGGGGGAGTTTCTGGCATAAGATAAAACTACCTGAAAGTCTATGCGAGAACTCTCCTACTCCAACAATCAATCCTCTCGAGACCTTAATTGAGTGAAGCGTCAGGCTTAACGATATTAAGTTTTACCATCTACTTTACTCTTACATCTGTGTGAACTTTTGGCGATAAGTTTGAAGTTGTTTGGTGCGGTCGCAACCTTGGGATCCATCTTCCTAGGGGTGCCCCCATTACAATAGGCCAAAATCCATATGCACAAAACCATACGCCTATATTCATACACCCTAAGCCATACGCCCAAAGATATATGCCCAAAGCATACGCACAAAGATCTGTGCCCAAAGCCACATGCCCAAAGACGTATGCACAGACATATGCACACAGGCATATGCACAAAAATAGCATATGCACAAAGATATATGCCCGAAACCACATGCCTGAAACCACACGACCCAATTCATACTAAATTTATAAGCACCAAGGTGCTACTTAAACTCAATATTTCTATATACTAGTGTAATTACAGAATCCAAGCGAGCAAGGTAAGCCTGTGTATTTCTTTAGACAAGCTAGTCTAGGCGGTCCGCCGGATAGAATTCTATCTCAGAATCAAAATCAGAATTGACAATCGCACAATGAACGACACCCATAATGACCCCCCTACTTGTACTTCCACTCTGTATCATTTTTATTGAATGGACTATGGCACGAATGTAAATTCCTGCCTTTAGAGCAACAAGAATCCCGTCGTACTCCGCATCATCACAATCCAAGAATGCCGATACCATCTCCTTTCTCTACAGCTCCACATTCTCTGTCTTCTCCTCATGGATTTTGGTTCCCAACCAATATGTCCTACCCAATACGGGAGTATGCATTCTGGCCTTTGGAAAATCCATCACACCTGCCACATAGTATCATGAACAAGGTGCAAGGTGTGAGCATCGTTCGATAGTTGACTTACAAAAGAATCGTATCACTTTATGGCCCCAGGCAACTGAGTAGAGATAAGAATGTGAAAAGAAGGTTGGTCCAAGGTCGCTGTAGTTGTCCAGAGAGCTCAGGGGAATGTTCTTCGTCTCAATAAAGTTATGGTCGGTCCCAAGACCAGCTATTGCATGAAGCCGTGAAAGTAGAACGATATCAGGTTCGGTGCATCTTAGTCGGTTTGTTCCAGGAACGATTTGGTTCTCAATACTCTGCATGATTTGAATGGGGAAGACTGGATACTGACGGATATAGAATCATGGTGCTGTTGTGGTAGAAAAAGAAGTTTGTAATAAAGAAATACTATAGAATGGTTGGTAGTCACAAGTGGGAAGATACTTGAGAGCAGCAGTTGAACTCTTGAATGGGATAATGACAGAATAATCAGCAATCCAGCATGCTGGAAGCTCCTGTTAAGGCCAGCCACTTATGGATTGGACCAATCTATATCAAGTTTGAGAGAGTACAAAGAACATCATTTGTGCAAATTTACAAAAGCGAGAATGAAGATATTATTCGGAACCTGATTCTGGAACCAAGCGCCAGGTCATTTTTCCCTTTACTACACGGCGGTTGGAATGACACTGCCGAAAGATTTCCAAGCTTGAGACTCGGCCCTCAATGTCATAACCCAAATCAAGTGCTTTTATGACGACTCGGGATTCCAGTGTTCTAAGTTCCAACATTCCCACTATCTGCCTGGCCTCTAACCAATTTGACTTCCTTGCCTCTGTTTGCCCACTCAAATCGACACAGCTTTAACCATTACCGTCATGCAATCCTTGGTGACTGGCTATTAGCTCAAGGTTTGTCCATATCTCACTATTAGCTTTCCAGCACTGGTACTATGGGTATGAGTCTTGGACGCAATACAGTAATAGCGTACAGAAAAAGAAGTTGACAGTCTTCCTGTCAAACAACATGTGGTAAAGGTCCATTGGTTCGTTCAGACCTAGCATCGAGGTCTGAAACTCCAGAATTGGAACTGGCTCTATTGGCACAGTAGTCATTGTCTCTGCAGATACAGAGAAAAGAGTGAATAGCAATAGGTTTGGTATAGCAGTCTTGTAAGTTCATGGAGAATGGCAGCTAACTAAGGGGCAATCTCATTGGATAACCCAGTATTTATATACAAAAGCTACAACTATGAATCACACTTGATCACGCGGAAAACAAGACCGACACTATACTATATTATATTTCAGCACCAACTCCTTGCCCTTGAAATTGCTTCAAATCGTTACGAGAGCCCCAGAGAATTCTGGCGGGCAGATCTGATTGTAAAATTGGGTTGCCATATAAGGGTGAAGGCGTTGTATAGGAGTGCTCACATGGGATTAGTGAATTTGGATAAATGCTCTAATATGGTTATGTTGGATTATATGCTCCTGAACAGTGCGTTTTGACCACTGCTCTGGATTCAGACTAGAATAAGCTTAAAGCCCATTCATAGTTTATCGACCGATATTCAACTCTCAATTCGTGTAGTTCCTGCTGAGCTCCATACTGTAATATTCACAAATGAATTCAAGTGCGATCATACGCACAACTTATACACACAAATTATACTCTCAAAAACTATACACACAAAGGTCATATGCACAAGTCATATGTATGAAATCCCATGAACAATTAATACAGAAAGATGCATATGCCGAGAAAGAAATAGAATAACAGAATACAGCCAGGTGAGGTTCTTAGATAATAGCCCAGACAGTATCTTATAACAACTCATTACCTGAATCTAAACATCATTTTGGTAGAAGACATTACAACCGAAAGACTTCTATTAGACCAGCTATCAAAAGTGACCAACCATCGAGCGATACTGTGACCCTGATACTCAAGATGCCTTGACAACCCAAATCCTCTATAGCTGGCAGCCTACCCTCCCACCATGGCAGTCAATGGGCCCACTACAGCAGCAGTGTAAGAAGCCATACATCCTTTCTACATGTACACGAAAGGCCAACCAGGGACCAGTCTCTGTCGCTATCTCTACTATCTGTCGAATCCAGTACATACACAAGCGATAGCCCAGTAATACCAACCCCAAGACCTCTGGCTAGCGCCTCTCGAGCACCTTTTTCAAGTTCCACAAGACCTTTATACCCAGATTCTGTTTTACTGCCACCTGGAAACCAAGATCATGCTCGGAACATGCTCCACTTGCCAGCTCCGGCTTCAGTAACAAGTGATGCAAATTCATTTGAGATATTTGGAAACTTTTATCTCTATACAAAAGAATACCATGAGAGCTGGTTGGAGTGGTGGAAAGAGGCAGCAGGATTTGCAGCATATACCGCAAAATGTGGTGGCAAGAAGAAGGTCAGATGGAACTCTGATCTTCGAGGAACAGACGTGTGGAAATACTTTCACCAATGCACCGACCACTCGGGCCGTGCCATTGGTACACCACAGGTAATATGCATCATTTGCAGGAAGGTTCTTGCTCACCCAAGCGGCACAGGCACCAGCTCGATGCAGGATCACAACAAATCCACAGCATGCCAGAGGTCTAGAAAGTTTACCAAATTTGACACTGGAAGTTCACCTGGCACAGATGTCCTTACGCTATTGCAAAAAGTAACAAAAACTGGAAATCGGCGCAGGATAATTGATCTAGTAACACCAATGGAGTTCAAACAGTACCTTTTGAAGAATACTTCCTAAAGGCCTTTCTTGTAACAAATCTTGCATTTAATTGCTCAAACAACCTTGCCTTCTGCCGAGCCTTCAAATATATTCGTCCAGGCATTGAAATCCCAAGCCCGACTGCGCTAACAAGATATTTAAAACAGCTCGGTAACTCTACGGTGGACGAGATTCGAACCGGTTTCCCAGTTGACGGAAGGATCTTCCGGGCAGCGGGTACATGGACTTTACTAAATAAACTCGCATTTCTGGGACTGGTGGCCTATTGGGTCTCAGATAACTGGCGGATTGTTACGGTTTCCCACGACTTGTATTACTCGCGACAGGTAACAACCTTGGTTGGTTCTTCCGAACTGGGGTGCACTGTGTCCTAGAGCTCCCCGAGTCTCTAGGTCCTATCTTAGTATTCTCATGCAAGAATTGGTTTCTCACCAGCGCCGAGAGTATCGGGCTTTGATTTGGTTAATATGATCCACGTAGCGGATAGGTTCTTGACTCTAGAGTGGATCCGTCTAGCGGATAAGACTTGGAGCGTAAAGGTTTTTGTATTGTAAAGATCGTAAAGTAGCAGATAGGAAATAACAGTAGATGGTTGCGTGAAGAGCTAACCCATCCGTGAAAACCCGGCCCTTATATAGGCCTCTTCCCGCGACCCTAACACCGCCCTGATCCTCAAGCGAGGTCAGGTGCGAAATCCATCACATGACTTAAACAAGTCATGTGCGCAAACATAAAACATCCCATGACCTCTAAGTGACGTCATGTGCGAAAACTTAAATCAAACGCAATATAAATAATCCAACCACATGACCTACTAACGAGGTCAAGCGCGAAACATAAACGAGTGTGCCTTACTGGTAAACCTTACCGGCCAGCCTAGACTCTTCCCATGACGTCAACTGTATGTCATGTGCGAAATGTAATCAATATAAAGGAGCCCCATGACCTGCTAATGAGGTCATGTGCGTAAAACCAATTTAAACATAAATGAGCCCCATGACCTGCTAACGAGGTCATGTGTGTGAAAGAATCATAACTTAACTGTATGACGTCCAAGCGACGTCATATGCGAAACCTGTTTCCTCGCCACCGTCATCTGGCTAGCGCTCCTCTAGCAGGATTGTGACACAGATAGGGGAAGTGCTAATCAGGTTTGAGGAAATAAAATGTTCTCATATGGGTGCCAATATGGTAGAGATCATTAATAAGGTCCTTGCTAAATACCGGATTCAGGATGGAATTCTTGGTTTTGCCACCGATAGTGCCAGTAACAACAAAACCCTCACCGAATCCTTAAATAACGACTTAAGTTTACTATCAATTGAATGGTCTCTGATAGAAGACCATATTCCATGTATGGCCCATGTTGTTGAGCTTATTCTTACTGGATTTATAAGTTCTATCAAGGTAAAATCAAAGGTTGGTCATATGCCCTCTGGCTTTAAAGTAGATTGTATCGATAAGGTTGTGAGATAGGATAATGACTTTCACAAGACAATAGAAAAGGTAATATCCAAGACCCCATATACTCGTAACAGTTCCACAAACTGTGAGTTACACATATCAGCACATACGCACAGATTCATGCGCCGAAATTAAAAACCCTCAGGTGCAAAAGAAAGCATGTGAATCATACGATCAATCCTGCTGCTACGGAGAAAGCCGATATCTCATTCATCTGAATTGTTCCTAAATACTATACCCAAGTCATTGAATGGAGAATGCTAATCAGGTTGTGTGTACATTAGCGTCGAAAATGAGTATTGCTACCGGAGCTGCTACTCAGCCCCGGTAGCACTTCATTGAGATACAGAACGACATGGTGGAGATCTCAACTATGCTCATTTACAAGGTCAAAACACAATGGAACTCGACTCTAAATATATTGGAGAGATCTGTACGGTTGCATGAATTCACGAAGGATTGGTTACAAACTTATCTGGATTTCGCGCCACTGTAGTCCACCCCCGAAGAATGGAAGCAGGTTGAGTACATCTTGGAAGTACTTCAGCCCGTCCAGTTTTGGACCCTGTGGATGTCAAAAACACAAGGAGTTATGATTCATTGCATATTCCAAGTCTATCAAGACATCATTGATTATTTAAAGTCACAAATTGCAAAGTTGGAATGCAAGCGGATACAGTGGAAGGTTAACATTCCTGAAGGTTTGCTGAGAGCAAAACTAAAGGCAGCAGTTTATTATAGTAAAACTGAAAACCCAAGAGGCCTTCTGTTCGACATTAGAGCTCGTCTCAACCCGTATTCCAAACTAAACCTATTTCGTGAAGGGGATTTAGATGATGCTTCTGGTGTGACAGATTATGAGAAGTCATATAAAAAGGAGTTTATTTCATATTATGATCTTCACTACACACCAATAAATGCACAGTGTCCTGATATGCGAATTCCACGAAGCGGTCTGAATAGTCGATCAAAGCATCTTCATAGATCAAGATCGAGAACTATTGTAGTCAACGAGGCACCCACATATATTGAACCAGAATCTGAGGTCGAACCTCCAGAGTCAGCCACCAGAGCCTCGGATTCCATGGCTGACACAAATCCAACCAGGATCTTTTACGAGACAAAAATATAGGAGTGGTGGAAGGTTAATGCTGGGAGGTTCCCCAATTTAGCTGGGATGGCTAAGGATATTCTTGCAGTCTAAGGAGGTAGTGTTGGTGTTGAACGGATGTTTAGCATAGCAAGAGATGTGGTTCTGTATCGCCGATCCCGATTGAAAAGTAGTACAATCAGGGCCTCAATGCTTGTAAAATCATATGAGCATGAAGAATTACGACAAGAGCTAGCAAATTATGACAGTGAACAGGAGGCAGCAAGGTTGGAAGAAATGGCAGCAATTGAGGATTACCATGGTTGGGTAGATAGGCAGGACCAGAGTGATGAGGAGGGTTACAACTGTATCTCTGACAATGACGAGTCACAAAAAAAAGACACCGCATGGTCTTTTGTTGATCAGGATGGAAGACGGGCATTCAGAAAAGAGCCAAGGCCCATCTTGCCTGATCATGGCTATGTTCAATCTCAATAGGCATGCCCTCCACCAGATCAAGATCAAGATGGCAGTGAGCAATTGGCAGGCTCAGAAGGGTCAGGGGATGACTATGGAATCGGGGACAGTACGGTGAACATGTATGTTGGGTCTAAGACTGAGGAAGAATCCCAGGAGGAAGAGCCGGAGACTGCAGGAAGAGTTAGTGATCTTGAAAACAATGAAGTGGATAACGCAAATGTTGCTAGTATAGATCCAACGGGCTAGCAGGAAGTTTGCTCTGAGGAGGTTGTTCATCCGTAAGCTCCCGAGTCAGCACCTATGGTGCTACAGGTGGCCCAGAGAAGCGGACAGGGGGGGGGTATGGGGATTGGAGTTACAACAAGGAAACGCACTGGAACAGGTGGGAAAGCAAAGAAAAGGTCCAGATTAAACCAGGTTAAAATCTGCTAGGAAATGTTCCTGCATTCGCAGAATTCAATTAAGGGTAATTAATTAGATTCATATATAGTTTTATTGCCCCTGAGCTATACCCCCCAACAGCAATGTGCACAATTAGAGATATGTGTGTATTAATAGAGCAGTAAACATCTGGTAAATGATATAAAATCATCATCATGATTTATATGGTCAGGAGTGCTATGGGTATAGAATCCTATGCTTGGAATCATGTGCAGAGTAATAAGCACAAAATGATGCACTGAGAATAATCATATGCCCAAAATTATGTTTAGGTGTGCCATAGGGGTCATACTTGTAGAAATACGCCCAAAAATATATGTATAGTCCATATGCACAAAATTATGTGCCTAGAAAATCATATGCCGAAAAATTGTAAATGCTATTAGAATGAAATCGTGGTAGAAAAACCAGACTCCAGAAATGATATAGGTAATACAAACCTACCCGGGTTGCTACGGTTTCAATGCGTCATGTGACCTGTTCACATAACTACCCTTGCATAATAGTTTCTATTCTCCTATTCCCCCTATTCCCCCTATTCCCCTGTTCCTCTATTCTCCTACTCCCCCGTTCTCTACAAACGCAACTACGAGCACTCGCCTACATCGTGGCAAATAGCACACGAGTACGAGAACTTGATGCGGAGGCCCCCTACGCTACCCCCTAGATATACCATAGCCATTGTTCTATATCAAATGCCCTTCATTCTATCCTGCTTGGAGTGGGAAGGAAGCTTGCTTTGAGCGAGTTTGGGTGGTTCCAGAGGACGATGGGCAGGTTAACAAAAGGGAAGTAAAAGGAGGTTGTGAGGCAGAAATGGAAGCGGGAATGCCAAAGAAATGATATGCAGGTTCAGGAGACTCTTAACGTCAACGAGGGCGTGCACATTCCGAATTCTGGCATGGCTAAACATAAGATATTATCTACAAGCATTTAATAAAGTTCTATATATTGAAAGCATATACTGATCCTTTTATCAATTGTATTAGATCCCCGGCTACCTATGCTATGGCTTACTGGCAAGATGCTATACAGCATGAAACGGAATATTCGCCAGATGTTGATTAAGCCTAGGCACCATGCAATATATCATCGATGTGCTGATTTCGATGTCCAGGACGCAATTCTTTCAAGGCCTAAAGGTCAGCCAGACTCCAACTCAGCAGAAGACTTTGAGGAGGAAAATGAGCCAAAATTGCAACATGTCACAAACAATATTGTGATTATAAGAAACAGGTAAGTACTTAATGATACTCGTAACTGTATATAGGCTTACACAGTGGGTCAACTATGATTAGGCATGACATCCCATGTATAATAAAAGCCAGGAACAAAAAGGCCAGCTGGCTATTACCTCAAATTGGACCAGCGGTCCACGAATATGTTGCTTCCAGGAATTTAGCTGCAGATTGTATCCGGCATGGTGCAATGGATACATGGGAACGCTATAAACCAAGCGAAATACCAGGCGTTCGAGATACTGATGCCACTAGCGATAACCTTATGAAGGACACCACGGCTCTCGGCTCTCCAGAAGGAAATGCGAGCAGCAAGCTTAACCCTGACGGCACCTTAAGAACAAAGAGCGGTATTATTGGACACCACTTGTTTATACCAAGACTGGAAATGAGAACGAAGGATATCAATCTTTGGCCAGGACCAGCGCAGTCATATAAGTTGAAACCTGCCATTGAAGCACTGAGGGTATTTCCCCAAAAGCTTGTGCCGTTGACTCAAACTGTGGAGGCTTTATTTCACATCTTTCTCCCTGAAGAGTATTCCAAATACAAGGCTCTCTATGGGACCATTTACGATGGAAGAGCAGACAACATTGATTAAGCGTTTGGGATATGGACTTCACATTGACTGGTCATCGATGCGAATACAAATAACTACAAGGACGTGGAAGATGTATGCCAGGGATGGTGTGCCGTTATTGTATTGGGAGATTTTCAAGGCGGCAATGCCTGCTTCCCAGAGCTTGGAGTTAAGATTGATTGTCCACCTGGTACTATAGACTGTTCTATCTCGTCAACCATATGTGTGACTAACATTTAGGATCTAGGCTCCATTATTTTCATACGCTCGTATGCGGTGGAGCATTATAGAGGATCTTTCGTGCACAATTGCCATAGTGTAGTCGACTTTACACATCAGGTGGTACATGATGCATATGTGGAGAGGACTGGGAAACCATTGTGGGAATTCAGCAAAATGCTGGAATGGTGGCAGAAATCACGTGGAAACTTGAATGTGTAGACAGTTGTTTCTTATTGCTTTGTCATGTATATGTGAAAAGTATTATAAATAAAGCTAGATCTGTCCAGGTTAGTGAGGTAGTCATTCACTCATACACCCAAAACCATATCCCCAAAACCATATACCTAAAACCATATGCCTCAAACCATACAGCCAAAATGATACGCACAAAACTATAAGGGCAAAAGTATGCACCCAGAGCTCTACGCCCAAAACAATACCCCGAAAATTATAGGCCGAAGGTCACACCCTCTATAGATCAAATGCCGAGTGGCATATGCTCAATTATATACAATAGTAGTCATGATACGTCGGATATGGCGATAAACCGATTTTGGGCTAGTCACTAGTAATCAGTCGTCAAGGAAAGCAGGGCCCCACACAGTTGGGACAAGAGAAATTTCAGAACGTGGTCCTGCCTGGGTAATAAGCGGGGAAAAAAAAGTCCCCACCCCACTCCACAGTCTTTGCGGGGCCCTGTGGAACGTGGGGCAGGAGGGGAGACATAAAATTGACCCCCGGCCCTGTTGAGGGCGGGGCGGAAAACGGAAAACCCGCCCTGCCCTGCCCTGTAATGAACACTACATGGAACTCAAGTAGCTCAACCTTAGTACAGCAATACCTACCAATAGATAGATGCGCTGCAATTGTGAGAGTGGCCTACCAAGGGTGGATACTCCCGCTCAAGCCACATCCCTTCTATACGACCTTGGTTGCAAATGATCAGAGGTACTGGACAGGAGTAGATCAAATCAGGAGTCAAGTTTATCACCTTTGGTATGACTGCCTGTACCCAGAAAGATACAAGTGGAAACCACCGTACTGCTCCTGCTGGACATATATGAACAAGCCGAAGTTCCTAGCAGGGTGGATATATCAGATCAAGGCAGGGAAGAGCTATCTCGCAGATCAGCTGGATTGGAAGACCAGGGAACAAGACCATACGTGCAAGAGATGCGAACTGGAAGAGGATACACTTGGGCATGTGATGGATAGATGCCCAGTAATTGAAAGGACTTGGAGAACAGTAGACTGGAGACTGCGTGATTTTAACACTAATTCGGTGGTGTTTGGTTTCAAGGATGGGGAAAAAGATTTCATGAATGATTTATTGAAGTTGTTTTCGAAACATAAGATTAATTTTCCATTGAAAGGTGATACACCCTTTACCAGAATGTCATAGTTACTTTCTTAATATTTTGAGTTTGAGGAAGGATGGTTGCAAAAGGCCTGGGTGCCTAGATGAATTTTGTTATTTGGTTTGTTTGGTTATTTTATAATTTTCTTTTGTTTGTTGTGTGTTTGGGTTTTTATGTCGTAACCTACTGGTTGTATACAGAGATTGTACCTTATAAACAATCAAAGGATTTAACAAAAAAAAAAAAAATTAGTGTTCCGTGAGGAGACTCGGCTGAACTCAATTTACCTTCTCTCCATCACAATAAACCAATTCGGACTATTAATGTAGTATACTTGAGTATAGTGCTGTACGGTGGAATATTGTCGTTTTGCCCGCGAGATTCCAGGATGCATGTAAATTGCTCCTGCCGACCGGAAACTATCGAGTGTCATGCATTTACCGCTCCTAGGAGTGAAAACCTGGCATTCGGTGATATCATGGGTATCAAAAAATATGGTCGTATTGGCACCACCGCGAAGGCATTGCTTGAGACACGGTAGTAGGAGTAATTGTGGATATTGAGAGGAAGGCTGCCACGCTGTTTCAACATAAATTGTGAATATATGCCAACTAACTTATTCCTACAGCACTTGAGGTCATAAAATAGGGGGTTTAGGATACTCTCCGTTTGCCAACCCATATGTGATATGCTGAGTGGTATGCAATTTGTTGAAATTAATGGGTTGACCGAGAAGGAGCGTGGCGATTATTGGGGAGCCTTGTTTAAACTAGCACGGTAGAAACAAGAACCTCTGGGTTATGGTTTCACAAAGTCCTTGTCAATTTATTGAGTTGCCATTACCAGAGGGTACCGGGCTGAGAAACTAACCCCGCTTCTCTAAATCTCACCAGAAAGCGTTTCTCCCCAGCAGCCTGTTTTCTCCAGGATAGCGAGCGGAGAAAGCGTGTAAAATGGCTCGAGCTTATACCGATAACCTCAACTCTTTCAATCATGCATCAAATCACTTCACTTTTCCTGCTGCCGATTATGAGTCCAAAGTCCTGGCCTGGCTTTCTCCCTTAGAGCATCAAGTGCGGCATCAGGACATTTGCGATCACCGGGTGGATAGTGTAGGGGGCTGGCTACTGGAAACCAAAGAGTTCACAAGTTGGTATAATGGTAGCGAGAAAGAGGAATCTGATCATGCGGCCTTGTTCTGCTATGGCGGTCCGGGGGTTGGCAAGAGCTAGATCAGGTATGAGAGACAACTGGTGAGGACGAAGACCACTAATCCTGACAAGTCACGATGGTAGTTCCCTGGTGGTAGACTATTTATGCGACCAGGCCATAGAACGGGATATGGCGGTGGCGTGTTTTTACTACGACTTCGCTTCCAGGGAGGCGCAGACTCCGAAAAATATGCTCGGCTCTGTCCTCAAACAGCTTGTGAGTAGGCTAGAATCAATTCCGGTGGAAATCGTACAGAGATTTCAGGGCCGGAGGAAGGTGATTGGCGGGCGACAACTACAACTGCCTGATGTCGTAAACATGTTCCTGACTGTCTCGTCTTTACAACCCACACTCATTTGTGTTGACGCGATTGACGAATGTGTTCCAAAGAATCAACTTGAAGTTCTAGATGTGTTGGGGCAAGTTCTTCGGAGATCGCCAGGCACTCGAATGCTCTTGACCGGGAGATCATACATCCGGGGAGTAGTTGAGAGAGAGAGCTCAGTGGGAGAGCAGCAAGTGTGTTGATAAAGCCCAGGGAGAATGACCTGGTCACATATCAGCGTACGAGACTAAGGAAGGACACAACTCCTGAGGTGATGGATAGCAGGTTGGAGGATGATATTTTGAAGAGCATTCCCAAAGAGATCTCGGAATCGTACGTAGGAGAGGAGCTCTAGCGAACCTTTGTAAGTCATATGCTGACAGATTTTAGCGTAGATTCCTGCTGGTTTCACTTAGATTAGAGGCAATCCTAAGTGAAACAACAATCCATCGGAGGCGAAAGAGGCTCAATTCTATGGAGGATGGGTTAGGGTTGGGAGGCGCATACGAGGCGACGCTGGAACGGATAAGGGCTCAAGACGCAGAGAAAGTAAACCTTGCAATGACTGCCCTGATGTGGATATGCCATTCGGAACGGCCATTACAGATAGATGAACTGGGCCATGCTCTGGCTGTTGAGATTGGACCTACAGATTTCAATCGGGACAATATTCCTGTGACAGAGACATTGCTCACCTGCTGTCAAGGGCTGGTCATCGTGGATAAGGAAGCCTCGACTGTCAAATTGATCCACCACACACTCCGAGAGTACCTCTCAACTGAAATAAACCTTTTCCCCCACGCTCACTCGGCAATCGCGGAAACTTGCCTGACTTATCTAAACTCAGACCAGGTCAATGCTCTTTCAGTTGAGCCTGAACCCGGCCTTTCACGCTTGCCCTTGCTCAGATATTCTTCGAGATATTGGAACACCCATGCAAAGAGAGAACTTTCAGATCGAGCGAGATTTCTTGCAATGGAGCTCTCGGACCAGTACGAGAACCATGTAGCGACTAGTTCACTCATTGAGCAAATATTGGAACCTGATGATTTCCCCGAAGTCTGGGCTCCTTCGCAGTTCGGCGGATTGGGCTGTGCATTTTTCTTGGGGATTATTGTGGTTATAATTGCTTTGTTGGTAATTAGTGGTTGCGGTAGTAACCAAACAGCTCCTACGGATCTACCACCACTGGCACGGGCCGGGAGGAACCGACATGAGGGGGCAGTGGAGCCACTACTAGGGCGGGAGAGTGTCGGCCCCAACAAGGTGGATGAAGAGGGCCATACACCCCTCCACCTTGCTGTAATGGAAGAAGACCAATCTATGGTTAAGCAACTTTTGGACCGGAAAGGTGGCAACGATGGCGCGCTAGACAACCAGGGCAATAAAGCCGCCTCGTGGCCCGCATTTAAATTGCCGGATTCAGTGATTTATCGACTTTTGGGTTGTGAAGACGCCAACCCCGGCAGACCAGACAAAGGAGGTTACACACCGCTCTCTTATGCTTCTACGCATGGACATGAAGGGATGGTGAGTCTACTGCAAGCCAGGAACCCCCCAACCCAAGTCCGCCTCGGGCTCCACGAGTTATGGGGTTCTTCACCTTCTGCGTGTCTTTGACCGTCATTATCTGCTATTCCCATATTACGCTCACGGCCGTACTCCATACCCGGCTTTCACTGCTTCCTCTACCTCTTTCCCGGACCCCCAGAGCCTATGATAAGGTCCCACGGTCATCACTTCCCTTAGTTATTCTTCCCCCCTTCTGGGCCAGCCACTATCCAGAGGTTGAAATCCCGAAGGCCTTGAACTCGTTGCCCCTTTCCAATATATGACTTCTGCCCAATTATCGAAAACCTTCCCCATCTTTAGCGATGCGATCGTGTAGAGCGTTTTGAGTTGCTTTTCTGCGCTGTTGGAGTAAACAGGTAGCGGTAATTTCCCATTTAATTCTCATCCTCGCGGGTTTTATTGTGTTTCATTGATTCTCGTTTCGATCCCGCATCATAGATTCTCCCTTTTATATATCATAGCTTCTTTTTATTTTCTATAACTCTTGGGTGATGATAGCTAGGGACTACAATTTGAACAATAAAGTTCCGTCCGCTCAACACCTAAATCACTACACATCAATCACCCCATTATCGAGATGTCTATAGACTTACTCGCCGCGCTCTCAAATTTTGAAATACAGGAAAACGTGTTTGTTTACATACCGCTGCTTGCGCGAGTCTACCCTATCCCACCACTGAGCCATAACAGGGCTTATCCTCCTCGTGTATCGCTCCCGGTGTATTATAGATATCTCTACCCTACGGTGAAGATACCAGATTCGTTGCCAATATCTGCAAAACCTCATTATGCTAGAGCTACGTTCGCAATGCTTCAGCAGCCCCTGAATACGTTCCCCAAATTATCAAACACCCTGCATAATTTGAACTTCATACCACGCAACCATTCGCCTTGTCAACTGGCTTTACTCGTTTTAGAGCGTATGGGACATTTATGGGTTTGTGTACCTTGAAACCTCTAACGTATTCGGGGGTGCTATGGGTCAGCACCTACCTATGGGTCACATATTTTACTCATTGATCATGTATAAAAGAGTGAATAAAACAACAATCATTACTTCTATGATAGTTATCCTCTCTATAGAGCCATCATGTATAACTAGTATGCACCAAATATAATAAAATTTACAATATATTCATTTTTGACTATGCTATTGAAACCATTGACTATTATAAACAATATATATATTGTCAACAACAATGGCCCAAATACTACTTGATTTCCATTGCTGTTAATACAAGCACAATGGGTAGGATGTGCTCTATTCTTCCTCAAGTTATTGGCCAGATATCTCAACTATATAAGGCAAGCTATTAGATTTACCAATGCTACACTCTTCAACCATATTCTACAAACACTCAATTCTCTGCATTCAATTATATCTCTACAACCAGATATCCAATCACCTTCCAAACTACCTAAAAAGAAAGCCAACCAGGAGGCGCAAATAGCCACTACATATGAGGTACTTTGATCAACCGCAGGACTTTCAATTTGCAAAGCAAGTCAACAATATGGTATTTCAAACAGGACTCTAAATAACTGATATATGGGACAAACAAGATGAATAACTCAATTACATCCAACTCAACAACTACTTAGCAATAAAGAGGAGGATGGATTGGTCAAGTGAATTGAGAAATGAGACAATTATGGTCTTCCTCTGCACTGCCCTCATGTTTTCCAAATGGCACAAGCCATTTTGAAAGACCTAGTCAGATTGGATAGAGTGGGAGAGAACTGGTTGGAGAGATTCTTGCTATATCATCCAACAGTCCAATTTAAGATTGGAAAGGTGCTCGACAAACAATGAGCACTGGCTATGGATTCTCAATCATTTGAGTACCACCTCAATAGAGTCTGCAAAACTTGGTAGAAGTTTCATATAAAGGAGAAGGATATTTGGAATTCAGGTAAGAAGGGATTTGCTCCAGGACTTTCTGCTGGTGGCCACGTGATCTGTCAGACACTGAGAAAGAATCCAAAGATTATGTAGGATGGTGATCACAGTTGGGTGACTGATATTGAAGCAGTTTTGGGAGTAGAAGTTGTCTTCCCACCACTCATTATCTTTCCTGCAAGGTCATATCTTATAGAATTCTATGGTGATATTGAGTTTGAGGAAAAGCAAGATGCCTTCTTCTCTCATTCACCAACAGGATATACCAATTACCAAATCAAATATGAATGGTTGATTCAAATATTTGAGGCAAGAACAAGACCGCAAAAAGAAATAAGTCAATATTGAATGTTAGTTCTTGATTATTACAATTCACATTGTGAGAACTTCCAGTTTATTGAATTTGCAATGAGCAAGAACATTCACCTCCTCTGCCTCCCTTCACACTCTACTCATATACTTCAACCCCTTGATGTTGGGTTGTTCTCCCGTTTCAACACATATTACACACAATAAGTAGATGAAAGAATATGAGCTGCAGGACTATATTCAAAGCTACGCAAAGGGACTTCTACCCCATGCTGCTAAAGGCTATACTCAAGGCCTTCACGAAGATGAATATACTCTCAGCATGGAGAGCAACTGGTCTTATCCCCTTCCATCGGCACTATATCTTGAGTGATCCAAATCTCTAAATGAAGATCACAGTACTACCAGCTTTGGGAACTCGCCAACCAGGACTTAGAACACTTCCTGGAAGAACAGAGTACTCTACCAAAGTTGATGAGTTAGTTATAAAGGTCCTGAATGTCCAGGAACTAGAATCTACTGTTCCAATGAAGCGATATTTGGATAAACTCCTTTTACTCTATCAGGAGACTGAAGCAGAACTTGGTATCAACAAGGAGCTGCTGCACCAACAACAAGCTGCAAGCAAGAGTACCAAGCCAGATTCCCATCAGCTTAAGGGAGGCCTCATTCTAGGATCTAAGTAACTTGCCCATTTCTATCACAAGAATGAAGCACTTGATGCCAAAAAGGCAACAACATCATTGAAGCGACAAGCAGTCAAGCTTGTAAAGCTCAATGAGCAAAGAAATAGAAAGTCAAATGCGAAAGCAGTGGCTATTGAGGACAGTGATAGTAATTCAGAAGAGCAGGAGGGCTCTGATTGTGGTGGTGGTGGTATAAATAGTAATAATAAGGTAGATTTACCAAGTATAAGCCATATTCCTGACCCTTAGATTTCAATAGCTTACCTTTTCCAGAAGCAAAATCACAAAAGTAACAGACAGCAGAGAATTACAAGACATCTCCATTGCTCTACAAGGCATCAGATTAGCTATGTTATTGATTCTGATCAAGATATTTAGATTTGAAGCCTCTTGTAGAGTATTATACACTTTGTCTCTCTCTACTTTTCTCAAACTATTTTTCACAAATAAAACTAGATGGATGTATTCAACATTATATTATGAAGCTACAATTACAATTGTGGAGTAATTGGAGTAATCCTGACTGTGTAGTTGCCCTTTTGATAACTGGGATACTCTAAAAGTATCTGACCTAAAGCTAGGTGATGACTCATAGCACCCCCGAATACATTACCATATCTTTGAAAGTTTCTGGACATTTAGTAATGTTATTGAGCCAGGAACTCTGAGTTTCTCTTCTAGGTACTTAGGGTGTTTGGTTTAGAGTTTGGTGGCTATTTTTCTATATATTGTTCCCCTTGTCATCTTTACACTTAATCAATTAATCCTTCATTTTATATTCTTAGTTACCTCCTCCTTGTATTCTAGCCTCTTTTCGCTTCTGACTTTTTTTTTTTTTTAGATCACTCTTTCGTTCTCTCTCCTATAAATGATAGATGTTAATATTTCAACAATGGCTTTGGTTCAATTCAGCACCCAAAATACCTACACGCCTCAATAATTTCTCAATCCTCCCCTAAACGGGGTGTTTATATAGACCTATCCACTGCTGCTAACTTTCGTAACCTACCGAATTGTTCTTGTTTAGATACCAGAGCTCTATCGAGCCTACCATACCCCGAGTATCATCTTTGGCAACTATTAAATAATTTTACCCTAACCTTAAAAAATATTGTGGTAAGGGGTATCTGCCAACCTTGGTGCTCCGGCACGGCGCTCACAAACCTTCCGCAGCCCCCAAATATGTTCCCTGAATTATCTGAGGCCAGACAATTCGAACTCCATATTGTGCAATGATTCGACCTCTCCATCGATTTATTTCTTCACAGCCGGTGGAATACTTGGGGGCTAATTAACTCAGGCCCCAGTTTCCTGGGTTAAACGCCCGTTGTGGATTGCGATCACAATTTGGCATCAAACGAATGGACAGGTGTGTTTTGGGAGTGGAAATGAGTTCACCAAACAGAACAGGCGCATAAACAAGATCTTGCGAGGAATACGGGCTACACCAACCACCTCCTTATCCTTCGTTGCTTGGTCTGGAATCTTGATTGAAGCAAAGGGATTAAGAACGCTTGCCAACATCTGATCAATCTTCCAATAAACAAGTCGTCCCCGCGGCGTGAGTCTCTGATACCATGGACGCTCACTCGGAGGTTTACTCCAGCTGACGCTCTTTTCTGATATCGGCACGGGTCAGGACAGTCGAGCTGCTATGGGAGCCAGAGCCGCCAGAGAAAAACCCGGGAGACAAAATACGAGTCTACCTGACAGTTCAAGGTAAGGAGTTGTTACACTACAATTGCAGGGAAATATATAGCATGCAGAAATAATACTGCCACTAACTCACTATCGACAAGTTGTGTGAGCTAAAAAAGAAAGGAGAAAAACAGGACAACCTACGGTTATTCAACACCACGCACTACTCTGAAAAAGGGCTAGCGAGAGGTATTTCATGACGGGGGAGATTGCTTCACCCACGGACCTTTTTTACAAAAAGGGCATCCGAAAAGCTCCAATAGGTTTTGGCGGCTGGCTGTCCATTGTCGCATGTGCAGCGATCTTGAATACTCACTCAGGAGCGCTAGAGCCATATGTTGTATCATAGTAGACATTGCCGAGTTGAGAAGGCAGAACCCTTTGAGCCCTAGTTTGAGCCCTGCTCCAATGGGTGGTATCATAGCGGTAGTTCCCTATGCACATTTGGCCACTCCGAGTTGTTCGTTAACCCCGCGACTCCACCTCTGCCGCTGTTCCCACAATTGGGTGTGCATTAGAAGTGAGGGACGGTATCCTACCGTGACAAATGTTTCCTCGTTACGGGTTTGATGCGGTGTGAAACCTCGCCAAGAACCGGTACGATATTTTAGGGTAAAGCGGCATGAATCACGGTCGGTCACGGATATCAGCTCTCATTACGGAAGCGCCGGATTGCGTGTTTGCGCTGCCTAGGAGAGCCTAGGAAACTAATAGAAGCTTTGGAATTCTCTGCGGAAATCTTGTGATCGCTGTAGAGGGCCCCTGTATCCCCTAGGTAGAACTTTGATGGCCAGAAGCACACAAACTACTAATACTGCTTGACCATATCTCTGTCCTCCTTTGAGCATGGTGTTTATATAGACCTGCCCATGGTGCTGTCAACTCTTGTAACCTACCCAATTGTCTCCCCTTACATACTGGTACTTCTCCGAGCCCACCTATCCCGCATGTCAGCTGCGACAGCAGTTTCTCTCCCAGTGTATCATTCCCAGTGTAAATACCTTTTCCTTGTCCCAAAAAAATATGGTGTGGTACGTGTATCGGCTCACCTCAGTACCCTAGAACGACGCTTACAAAGCCTTCGCATCGCCCAAATATGTTCCCCGAATTATTAGAAACCTAGATAATTCGAACTCCAAATGATGCAACCATTCGACGTCTCAGCGGATTATCTCCTCATGGCATGCATAATACTTTGCAGTTGATCCACTCCAGAACCAGGTGTCATGGGTTAAACACCTGTTGTTGGTGATAGTAAGCCTATGACTGGTGACCACAACCTTGCATCAAATGAACGGGTGCCAGTGCTTTGGGAGCAAAAATGAATTCCAACAAAGCAACCGCTTAATCAAGTTCTTGAAAGAGATACCAGCTACGGTGATTTTCTCTTACCATTCTGTTCCTTTTTCTGGTGTCACGGTGAAAGCACAGGGCCTTAGAACGTTTGCTGGCATCCTACTGACCTCCCGATAACAATTTGTACAGCAGGGCGTCTTCGGTATCACGAGCGCTCACTCGAAGTTTTTTTTTAGTTGAGGGTGCCCCCGTTCCTAATATCAGCGGGAGTTAGCACAGTCGAGCTCCGGCGGCAACCGGAGTCGCCAGAGAAAAAAGCGGGAACCATGGTACGGGTCAATTTGGTGGCTCAGGAGGGAGAGCTGTAGCACAAAATATGAGGGAAACTATACCAAAACGAAACACCACGGCTAACCGATCATTGACATGTTTGTTTGAGCTAGAGAGAGAGAGAGAGAGAGAGAGAGAGAGGCTCCTTTATGCAATCTGAACTATAGCGATCATGGGAAATCACTCACTTCTACCGAAATAGAGTTTGTCTTGGGCTTAAGACGCAATTTGGCTCCGGGAGACCGCTTCACTCTCTAACCGTTTTGCGTCCAAAGAGGTTATCCGCGAAGCTCGAATTGGTCTGGCGAGTGGTTAGTTCCCACACTCGTAGCGATTCTGCATCATCCTTCTTTCCCTCTATTCCGGAGTGTTTGAGCCGAGGGTTGTAGACTTTTATTAGTTTCTAAGTGGGCCTTTAGAGGTGCCGGTTTCATCTCTGTCCTTTACTGTAGTTCCCCATGTGCGTGGTTGTATGTTTAGTGCCATTACTTGGTTTACTTCCTTTGTTTTCACCTGGGGTTTCTGAAGCCGGAGGTATCAGCAGTAAGGTATAATCACTTATGATAAGAAATGTTTCGTCGTTGAGTGTTCGATGTAGGGCGCAATCTGGTCAGGAAGGAGTGCGGTGTCGCGGGAGGGAACCGACACACACACTATCTATGTCCCCGGGCTATTAGTTGCCACCACGAAGAAACTGGATTGCATACTCTAGATGGTCGTGAAGGCACAGTAGACCAAAACAAGCTTTAGAATTCTCGGGGGAAATTATTTGACCAACATACAGGCTTCTTACACCTCCTCGGTAGAGCTATGCTAGCCACGGAGGGTTGACTATGGATGCCCACCAAAGATTTACTAATTGTAGTAGATTTCTCAGTTTAAGATCCTTGTCCGGCTTCATTCGATGGAAAAGTTGCCCCATAATTGTTCCTCCAATGCGCTAATGAAAGCACAGCAAGCTCCAAATGATGAAGCGGTGAGAGAGCAATCACAGTGGGCCAGGCACTGCTAGGCGTGGAAGGATGGTGAACTGGGCAATCGGCGAAGATCCTAGCTAACTTAAGGGAATTCTAGGAAGTGCATATCTACAGGCAGGTAACAGCTCCAGAAACCAAGTAAGGTGCAACGATCATTACTTAAACATATTGTCGGAAAGACCATGGTCCTCCGAAACCATAAATTATCCAGAGCCATTCTGGTCCCTGAAACTGATGCCCTATGCCCTATACCGACTGGCATAAAGAGTACACGAGACCAACTACCCCATACCAACTTGCAGAGAATTTGAACGACGAACTGGGACGCATACCCGATACTGAATGTCCAATTGGAATTGGTATGATACTAACAAAACAAACTAACACTAATATCCCGTGCCTACCTGTCTAGGGGCCGGAAAAACAATGCACTACCTTGGGCCCGAACTCATCATACTGCATAGTTATAATTGTATGATATATACCAATTGCATACTCTATAGGAAATCCAATATGTACCTCATTATCCTAACCTCTGCAAAAGCTATTACTCCGACAACCCATAACCCAAGCCCTACAGCCTCGTGAACCCAATTCCAGGCGATACTGCGATGCATCTGGTGGTAAGGCTTAGCAAGGTAACTATCCGTGGTTATAACGTACTGTACATAAAACTGCAGCGACAAGAATTTGCTGAGAAGTGTGATAGCTTAAAGTGTGGCTACTCTCAGTTCCATGCGTAAGATACTAACCACAGATGGGTTTCACCATACCCGACCTGGGCCTCAAGCGAAAGACAGCTGGCTGAGTTTATACTAACGTATCCTACATGGTAACTGGATATCACCGGGAGGCTGGATGTCTCAAATCATAAGTCAGCTGACAGAGATACCTCGCATTTAAATATTATAAGTTGCATTCTAAGAAAGTAAACAACTGGTAATATCTCCTTGTACAAAAATGGCATATGTAAAGCCCAGAAAGGTAACAGGTTGTGAGAGAGAGGAGCAAATTTGCGCTGTATTGCTGCAGAGGCAGGAGGAGGGTACTCCATGGGCAAGTCTTGCATTGGAGTATGGTATCATAGGATCCACACTGAACAATCAGTGGAAGGGAGCAGGAGAGAGATGGGAGGCTTATTCAGATCAGCAAAAGCTCCCTCCAGTAGCAGAAAAAGCTCTGAAGCAATGGTGCCAGGAGCTTGATGATTGGGGATTTCCTCTAAGAATCAACAGGTTGAGAGGAATGGCCAATGTTTTGGCCCAGCAGAAGGCAGTGCAAGAAGGAGATCTAAATTAGCTCTCTTAGGCAAGAATTGTATAACCTGCTTCTTGGATCATCATTCTCAGCTTGCAGTAAAATTTAGTACACAAATGGATCAGCAAAGAGTCTTCACAAATAACCCTATTACCCTCCGTGATTACTACAACAAGCTTCAAAAACTGCTCTGCAAGTACCACTTCTGACTAGAGAATATCTGGAACATGTACAAAAAAGGATTTATTCTTGGCTTTTCTTACCAGGCAAAAGTGATATACTGAGCAGTAAGAAGAAATCCATATATGGCACAAGATCAATCCTAGGAAATGTTGACAGTTTTGGAATTTGTCTCAGAGCTTGGAGTTGTCCTTCCACCCTTTGTTGTACACAAAGGCAGAGGCCACCACCTTGGATGGTATCAGGAAACTGATAATTCAAAGGCTCAGTTTGCTTATAGTAAAAATGGTTGGACCGATGATCAGCTTGGAGTAGCCTAGCTGTCAGTGCACTTTGAGCCTAAAACCTATACTAAGCACCTCAGGCTTCTTATTCTCAATAGACATGGATCACATATTACATGACAATTCTGTCAGTTTGCTTTAGAGAAGAATATTCATATTCTCTGCCTTACAGCTCACTCCACACACCTACTTCAACCATTAGATGTTGGCATTTTTGGTCCACTTCAGCACTACTATAAAAAGCCAGCAGGTACATATACAAAATACTTGAAAGGGGGTAAAAAAGGGAATATTTTGGGCCTTCTATATGGAAGCTCAAGCTCTCACCTCTCTGCGAAGGACTATCCAGTCTGCCTTCTGAGCAACTGGTATAGTACCATTTAACTTGAATAAAGTATTGGCAAAGGTAACAAAGGTCACAAAACCACTACTCTAAATTGTCCTATAGCAATTTTTGCCACCCCCTGTAACTATCACCAACTATACCAGCAAGTCCTAGAAGCTATAAGTTTTTCCCCCTCTTCTCCAACAAGTTCTCATGAATCTTACCTTGCAGTTGTGCTCCACCTGGCCAATCTTACGGATACGCACTTAAAGAGACAGAAATTACAAAAGATGAGACCCAAAAACTATGAGAATGTTATGAGGATAACCTTCCAGTAGTAAAAGCTGATCACCGAGTACTTTCAAAGGTCCGCATCATTACCGGAGAAGATATTATTCAGCTTTAAGAGGAATGGAGGGCTGGGGACTCAGGAAAGCAAAGTCAGCAGCCTACCAAAAAAACAAAAAACCCCTTACCTACCTTAACCACAGCCCCACCTTCCTCAGGCCTGCACACTCCCAGAACCCAAATTGAAGATACCTCAGAGGTCATTGAGCTTCATAGTACCTCATCTGAGTCAGATGACAGCTATCAATTCTTAGATCTTTTTGACACCCCAGCTCCTTCTTCTTCTCACCACCCAATACTTATACCTATCTTGAATACACATGCCAACCCAAATTGCAGGCTTTCTGATCGTCCATTAGAGATGCGACTGCGCTCTCGCCATTAACTTTTGCCTTACACCTTTCCTTTTTGTTAGCGGTATCTCTCTCCCCTCTTTTTTTTTTTTGCTTTTTTTAGTATGTTTTTCACTTCCACCTTCCATACATGCTGTTTAAAGCTCATAAACCAACTAGTTACATTCACTGGGTTGCTTTATTTTATTTTCCTGTTTTCGGAATAAAAATACTGGGTTTTCATAATATACAAGCCACAGAACGGTTGGATAGAGCCCCTCATTGAGACCTCCGGCTTCTCGGTGATATCCGGTATCCCTGTGGGGTACGTTAGTATTAGGATTGGAGCTTCGTTACGCTTACCAAACTTGTGGAGAGGTACGCAAGCTATTACCGGGATACCACTCATGCTAAAAGTCGGGCCACCAGGCTTTTGCCCCCCCCCATTCGTGATTCACCCAACGCAAGGGCCGACTGTGTTATCCTCTTGCAATATGCAGACAAACACTTTAGCGAAGTTAAAGGAATACTACCCGGGACGCTAACTCTCACCCTGAGCAAGACATAAAGCCCTCGCAATACCTATAATTCCCCCGATAGTACCCTTCAGGCAACCGTACTGTACCTGTAAAAGATTGAACGAAAATAATACCATTTGGCCCACCGAGACAGGAGTATGCCACTAATAATTTATGACAGTATGGCATTTCTGGGTATGGCGGTTTGCCCGGTATCATCGAGCTCGGCTGATCCCAGTAGCTCCCAAGCGGAGAGGCTGTTTCCGAGGATTCTTAACGGAACACGGTAGAGCATTGTGAAGGTGCAAAAAGCAGCGGAGTTTCTGCTGTTCACTCTCTGGCTCCCTAGGCCCGACGTACCGCCATACACGGTACCGGACCCCCCCCCCTTCCCCTCCCACTAACTTGCGTCAAGTTTGGTCGAGGTGTTCTTGGGTGGTGCACCCACTATTCATAAAGCCGTCGCGGCCACCGCTGTGTCAGGATTTAAGTGGAGGAAAAGGAAAAGGGCTCTATGCCAAATTGCACCGGATGGGCAGAAGATAGAGAGCTCCATTGCCAAGGAATAATGGAGAAAAATGATAGTGCGGTCGAGGGCAGAAACCGGAAAAGCATAGCCATTTTCTTGGTAGTGATTGGTGCCGGATCTGGTGCATCCGGGAGAGTAGAGTAACAGTGCAGTGGGTCATGCTCCCTCGCCTACAAGATTCTCAGATGCAGGAGACTAATGCCACCCACCAACCACCAGATGCCTCCGGTGATACCCAATGTCACGTACAGTACCCGCCGTTGGCGAAAACCCAGACCCCAGCGATGCTATGGACGATCGGAAAGCATCCACCCTGCCAGCGCTGCTACAAAAGGTTTGTGAGAGAGAACAGGAGCGGCACCAAGAATATAATTCAGTGGCGATCCCAGGATCCTACCATATCCGAAGCTTGAAATCTATTCTGCGATTCAAACCCTCCGGTGTTCGATTTTACCCCAACCGTACACTCTAGCTTTAAAGCGACTGACTTATCGCTTCATTCGTTGATGCCATCCAAGCGGGGGTTTGGGATGCTCCGCATTCGTTAATCGGCACGGTACTTGAGTACCGTACTGGAACCCCATATGCAGTTGATGAAAGAAATACAGGTATGTGGTTGGCCAGAGCGGGGGGTGCAGTGTTTCTCCCAAAGCATTGCTCGCAATGGTAACCTGGAGCCAAGAGCGCTCGAGACATGGTTCCGCAAATCCGATTGGCTAGCTTGCCACTGCAGTAGGCGCTCGAGTACAGTACAGCTGTTGAGCAGCTTTTCTCGCTAAAGGAACCCGGGCCCATCGACCCGGGCCATAAAACCAGCACCCCCCCCCCCCCTAGTGGAGTGGAAAGGTAGTAGAGAATTCGCTCCGTTCTAATCATGAGAACCAAGTCAGCAGGGAAGTAGATGAAGTGTCTATAGGGAGGAAAGGAACAAAAAGGAAAAGCCCTGGGATTTAAGCCACGTAAATTGCAGCTCCCGGCATACACTCCATGCAAACGAACCGGTAAGCGTCGGAAAATAGGTGTAGGCCAACAGGCACTCATACTTATAACCAACACTCAGAAGTGCAGATCAGCCCATGATATACTATGCCACTGGAACCGAAAAATCCCTATCACTCATCCCAACAAATAATGGGTATAATAATTAGTGTTCAACTAGAAACACGGCCTCCGCCCGATATCCCGTGACAGCCTTCTTTGGACTTACACTCACCCGAAATCCATCCATGAGATGGTGATCACTTTTGGACGGATTTGAGATAAAAAGTGTTTAAATTCGAACATTTCTCGAGCTGACTGGACTATGGTATCTCCTAGTGATCCCGCCTTGCCTGATTCCGAACGCCGAGAGTTTACTGATCCTACTATAATACATTACTTTGTCTATTTACCCAAAGTCAGTGATACAACACCAATTCCCACAGCTGACCCCCCCCCCCCAAAAGAAACCCCGGAAGAGGACCGCACAGCAACCACACACCGGGTGCATCGTAAAGTAGATTTAAGATACCCTCCTTGCCTGCAATTCGGAGAGCTTTTCAAACGGATACCCACGAGCTATCACTGGAATCTAGGAAACATGCCGAGTCCTAACGATAGTTGAGTGGTCTTTTTTAAACGATTCGATGACCGATGGAGTCAAGTACCGGTACCGGTCAATACGTGATTTCTAGGAGTCCGTGTCATACCCAAGCGGGGGTAATTGGTTTATTTTCAACTCTTTCCTCAACCTGAAGTGAACTGCCACGGGGAATTTTGAGCGGTAGGACATGTTTTCCGCTGGTATATTGTGCCGGCTAGAAACCACGGCAGTAAGGAGCCCGGGACTTTATTCGCACCTCTCAGACAGAAAATCCACCGCGTAGTAGGAATCAGGCTTTAAACCTCTCTGCAAAAGAGGAAATCGGGGAAATATAGCTAAGGGTGCAAGTAGGAGTGGTTGGGCGTTTGAATAGTCTATAGCACATTGGTAGGCTTGTTCCAACGCGTGTCGCTCGTGCAGTAGTAACTCTGCAACGAGGGAGAAGTAAAAGTAATTGTATATTACATTACCTGAGTGGTTTATTATGCCCATCCGTACACCATATCATAACCACAAAGCTTGCTTTCCCCCTCCTGCCAACAGATCTTCTTACGCCTGGAAAGTTGAGAAGCGAAACAATTTAGAAAGCTGATGTAAGCCTGAAACCCAGCGGGAGAGTTGACTGGGAGAGCAAGGGCGGGGGTGGGAAGTGTCCCAGGGACGGACTAGACAGGAAGGCCTTAAGCAGTGACTTTGGAGGATGTCCCGTCTTGGACTTATCCTGGAGGAAGCTTGACCCAACAGTGTAATATTTCGTCCCTAGGACCGAGACCTTTAAAGTTACGGAGAGTGGGACCAAATTAGGAAGGTTCTTGTTGATTTCCTTTCTAATTTACCTATGGTTTAAATTCTTCAGCGAAAGGGGAGTGTCGCAGTTGCTCTCTTGATATTATGGTGGAACGTTAGGTATTTGCTATTGGCATCCCGCTTTCGGGGTCCGAAAGTTGATATTTGTTTTGTTTTGTTTTGTTGTTATTTGGTTGTCTGAAATTCTTCATGCCATAACCCAACAGTTTTATACAATAGTAGTATCATACCCTCAAACAATCCAAGGATTTAACAAAAAGAAACAATTAAAATAGGGTCGTATCATAAATCTACTTTACCACACATTTCTCCTGCTGGCCGGGAATGCCCCGCTCAATGCATTCATTTTGGAAAATGATAATACCTTTGCAGAACCCTGGCCACAGCGTGCAGTAGAAGTTCGGCTATAATGAACCCTGAACACACAATCTTCCAAACATAATGGCAGTTTGCGCGGAGTTCATTCTCAGGATAATCACAGATTTGTATGCAGAAAAGGGTTGGGATGAACACAGTAACAGGCTTCCGCACCGGAAATATCCAAAAATGACCACGATCAGAACTACCTCGGAGCTGGTATCACCAATGTCTGTTCCGTGATCCAGTAAAGCAGAAAAATTACGAAGACTTCTCGAGCTTCCACAAACACAGCCACCTGGACAAACATCCCCCCACCCACCACCAACCCGCTTAGCTATCCAACACTCCCGGTTTTCCGGAGAATGCAAATGATCCTAGTAATCTTTTAATCCCCATGTAGACAGAGTTTGATCAGGAAAAGAGGTGGCAGACCTTTCCCTTAGGGATCCGTCCCAGTAGGAGTAGCATCCAAACTAGAACTTGGGAAACAGTTAATGTGCAACCAGAATTTTTCCCGGAATTTATACCTCCACGAGATGGAATTTCTGCATGACGGGGGTGGAGTTCCGGATGGTGGGCCTGACGAACCCTTCTGAAAGAAGGACCCAGAACTTTGCGCACCCCATGCTGAACCGTCTCCAGTGCGTTTCCAGCTGTTGGTCCAGACTTGCGCGGCTACCAGCACTTTGTCCGGGTAGATTCCAGTCCAAGGCTTAAGACGGTCTGAAAGATAGAAATGCCAACATCGCGCGCTACTATAGAGTGCAAGCGCAGTACAAATGCTTTATCCCTTCGCTTCCGCACTCGCTGGATATACAGTAATTACAGTGTCATCTCTCTGCAGAGAAAATCAAGAATTAGGCTTCCCCTTCATTATAGATGTTTGGGATGAGATTCACTATTGCATGAATGGCTCCTGTGGTAGCAGAGCAGTAAATCCCCAGAAGGCTCCTCTGCAATAAAGTGTTCCATGCTAGCGATGCGCATCTATAAGAAAATTTACTATGATCCCCTCAACAAGCATCCCATGCCCCGGGACACTCGCCCATTATCCCCTTTCGCCACGCGAAGACTTTGCGCTGCAGGAGGAGCGGGAGCATATCGTACTATTCCCACTAATCTTAATTTCCCCTGGTTGCGTGCCATGATTCCCCCGAGTCTATGCAGGCGAGATTCGTTAGCCATCTGTTATCACTCGCTGAAAAGCCACTCGCCAGCTCATCGGCCGAAGCATGTGATTTACGAGGATGCCAATGGGAAAGTGAAGCCACCAGATATTGGCTGTAGTCACCGAATCCCCAGAGCGATGCTCCCCGAATAGTGCTCCTGGTGGCGCAGTCCACGATGGTTCCATATCCCCAAGTAGAGATTTGGCTTGATGCTGTCTGCTTTATCATACCCGACCATGGACCCAATTGATACAGCCGAATTGTTCCTTAAACTTGGCTGCCGATTTTCTGATATCATGAGAGATCGCCGAGGTGATTCCTCGAGAGCACTCTACTTTGATTGGGCACGTACTACCAGTACCTTAAAAAAAGGTAATCCCCTCTTCAAGAATTAAGGGGGGCCAGATGCAAGAGTTAAAGGAAACCCTGGGCGAACTGCCCAAAACGGCATGTTTACCGAGGCTTGTGGTATTGGCGGGCGGACGCCATGCCCGGTTCATCATTATTTGTCACAGTGCTAAGGACTCCCGCACCTTTATGCCCTCGCACTGCATAGGACGGAATCCTTGTGCGGTATTGACGGGGTGTACTAGTAGACGATGGGGTACAAGTAATGTTTTCCCGAATGAAATGGCTGCGGTAGCATCACAGTTAGAATAGAGGGCTAAGAGAGGTAGGCGAGATGCCCTCCAATTGGTGTTTGGAAACGATTCACTAGTAGCTGCATCGTGGGTCGTATCATATCGCCGATAGAGTCTATGCTACATAATATCCGATCCTGCTCTATAGCCACTCTATAGCAGGTGGAGTTCCCCTGGCATATAAATTCCGTTCCGGCGTTAAGCTTGGGTCAATGCGCGACCGCGACCCTAACGAACGGTGACATCTCCACGTGGAGACTAGATCACGGCTTCAAATGGCCATCCACTGGGAATCCGGCTCCGGCCCAGCCCCTACTCTGCTAGTATGATACTGTACTCCACCCCCCGTTGCTGGTTACTGTGATACATCTCTCAGTGCTCCTTCCAGCCCCCACTCGTTACCAGTACGGTTCACGTAATTCATCATCGCTTTGCCTTGACATCCGAGGTGACATCCGCTCCGGCACCATCCAATGCCATTTCACATGGTGTCCATCAGTTACGGCTACCATTCTGCAAGTACTGGTACGCATCTACGAAAATTCTACTGCACCTTGTTTCTTATTCTTGGTCTCCTCCCTTCCCGAGACATCCATTAAGCAACCACCAAGTAGTCCCCTAGTTTCAATAGCCCTAGATTCCTATCCCGCGGAAGAATTCCCAGAGATATCCATTGCCCAGTGGGAACGCAAGTTGCGTGCGAAACCCTAGACAGGCAGATCGCCAAAATTGTAGAAGAAACCCCCAGGACAAAGACACTTCCAGGCAGGGGATCCCGCGACCCCCCGCAGTCGGCTCCCACTACAGTCGACAAATTTGGGGAGGGGAGAAAGAGTGATACACCAAGGCCTCCGGCAACTTGGTTGCGGGGGAGACAGCATGGTACAGCGGTTAGTGGGTGTGGATGCCCTTGGAAGGGACAATCGGAAATGAACTATCCTGGGATTATATATCTACTTCGCTCGAGTTCGAGGTTTTTCCCCACGGGCTCCAGGTTCGGACTGTGGATATTCAATTGTCTTTGCAGTTCGGCAACCTACACTCAGCAATCATGTTCAACTCGCGACAGCGAACGCTCCTAGGTGTTGAGATTGCTTTGATCTCCATCACGGCGATTGTGGTGACGATTCGGATATACTCGAGAGGATGGCTGAACAGGTCGCTCGGAATGGATGACCTTCTCATGGTTATTGCTACAGTACGCTTCCCCAACCCACGGACAGCATTTTGCAGAATTCGCGCGACTGACATATATAATACTTAGGCATTCGCGATTGCCTTGACGGTAATCACTATGGTACATTTAAACCATGGATGGGGCATCTCCATATACGAGCAGAATCCGGAGTGGTTCGGGCCATCCAGAAAGGTGCGTATATATCCGCCTCCCAGATTCATCCCACCTTCTGACAGCGAACAGCTCTCTTGGTCCTGCCAGCTATGCTTCCTGATACGTGCGACTCTGTCAAAGATCTCCATCTTGGTATTCTACGCGCGCATCTTCGAAACGACCAACAAGAAATTCAGAAATCTTGTATATCTTGGCATCTTTCTTGTGTCCTCCATCGGAGTTGCATTCATATTTGGCGTAATTTTCCAATGCCGGTGTGCACTCCCATGAGTAAATTTCCCACAACGATAATCTAATAGGATTAGGCCACTGTTAGCATACTGGGACCCCACACTTGAGGGAAAGTGCCTGCATACCAGAATACCTTATCTAGTGAGCGGGGCATTGAATACCTTTACGGATTTTTATGTCTTTCTCCTTCCAATTAAAAGCGTATGGGGTCTCCAACTACCCCGACGACAGAAAATCGGGTTATTGGTCGTATTTGCCGGGGGTTTGGTGTTCGCTCCCTCCGCTCCTTCCTCCACCACAGACTCCTGCTGACAATATTCCCCAGTGTGTGCATCGCCGGCGCCGTGAGAATAGCATTCCTCGCGGCGGTATTCAATCTCTCCTCCGATTACACCTGGACCGGCACGGATTTATGGATCATCACGGTGGCCGAACTAGACCTTGGTATCATTTGCGCATCGGTCCCCGCTTTGAAGGCCTTCCTCGCCCGATTCTTCCCAAGACTCTTGCACAGGCCTACCATCAGCAAGTCCGTCCAGAGCATTTCTAGCCGTAGTTACCCAATGAGCTCGAAGAGCGTGGCATCAACTGGCGAGCGGAGGAGAACGGAGAGCGAGGAATTCATAATCACAATCGGGATGGGGAGCATCGGACCGGAAATGGTGAAGAACGGGCAGGGGGAACGGGCACAGGAGAGGGATATGGTATGACTGGGGAGTGGATGAGTTGCACAATACCCAATCCCCCAATATTCACCCCAGATATTCCTTTGTGCGATATTGTGCTCTATAGAGATGCTGTTGCAGTGAATAATACAATACACCTTTGATAGGAAGATGCCCTGTCTCGTCCGAATGACGGTGCGGTGCGACTGTGATGCCGTAATATGAAATTCGGGAGGCACAGTACCGGTATACGCCTGAAGCCCCAGCCGTGGGACTCCCGCGATTAACCCTAACGAGCCGTTATAGCGGTAGCGATAGCATAGTTGTGCCATTGGTCGTAGCGTCCCTAACACCGTAACAAAGCTCAAGATCCAGGCGTCCGTGCAATATTCCCGAGAACAAACACGAAACACCCCGCCAACAGCTCCCCCGCCCCGCACTCTCCACCATAAACCCCTCTCCCAGGAGGAAGGAACCCCTCGAAGAATGGAAAAAGGAAAACGGCCTCTAACTTCAGTGAGTCTGCCGATATCCTAGAAAACCCGTCCCATCTCACCCCTCCGCTCCCTCCCTATATCGAATATAGAAAAAAAGAAAGCACCATCGAAACCGGCACATCCCTCCGGCTCACAACTCTATGCAACACGCTTCACATCCGCCCAGTCAGTCAAAATTTCCATAAAAGGGCTGAAAAAGAAAGCAATGTCCAATCCAGTCCAATCCGGTCATACAAAAAAAGACACAAATATCTTCTCATCATGCTGAGACTATGGTATAGTCGATCAGGGGATTGACAGATTGCTATAATCATTTCGGGATTGTGGCGGAGGGAAGGTTATGATGCGGGTGGGGTATGGGGAGCAGCTTACCGTTTCGTGTCGTCCGAGGGAAGGCGATTGAGGAAAGGTGAGTTAAAGGTGGGGGTCGTCGTTCATTGATGGGTGGGGACGGCTATGGCTGGCGGTAGTGATGACGGGAGAAATGTTTGTGTTGGGTGAACACCGGTAGTGGGTGTGGGAGATGTGTGGAATGGACAAGTGGTTAGGGTTTGTATGGCTTGGCAGGTTTAACCCAAGTGAGACGGGATGTCACGAGTCGTTCAAGAATGGAACAACCTTATGGGGCTTGGTTGCTTATGATACGTTACTCGCTAGTCATATGATACAATCACCAGCACGTTGCAGAAGGCTTCAGCCCTCTTCCTTCTCACTCTCCCCATTGCCAGGAGGTAGAGAAAGCTCTAAAACACCGCCAATTCACACGGCACAAGTACAGTACCTACAAGAATAGATCCGCCAAACTCACCGCTCCGCCCAAAATGCTTTTTCCACCACCACTTCTACTCGCCCTGCATGCATAAGGATCAGCAAAGTGCACTCCTTCAGCTACAAAATGCGTACCATATCGGCGGAATTTTGTTCGTCGAATTGGGAAGTGCCTTGCAAGCGTTTGATCTCCCCAAACACTTGTGTTCAGCACTATATTTGGGGACATTTTGTCTTGAAATGGAGATTATAACCCTTCACGGAGATACTCGGTAAGCGCGTTCGAATACCGAAGTACCGGCACCGTGAGCTTTTCATGGCGTTTTCCCTCCGCCAACACAGCATCGATCGCTCGGCCGGCCTCCGCCTCAGAGGATTCATACGTCTAGCGCCCGTGGTGATCGGCGAGTGAGAATGTACGACGAGGCGCTCCCCTGCCCGACCGAAAACTACCGAAATGGATCATGCTTGGAATTCTAAGGAGGATCTTGGTAACGTGGGGTGCATACCACGGAGAGGGTTGATACTAACTTAAGGAGCACTGCTTCTGGAATACCGGTACCAGTAGGGCTGCGGCGATATCGGGATTCATACATGTTCTTTGAATTGCTCTTGCGTTGTGGTTGTTGCACTTGTACAGTACCGGTACCGTACTGTCCTAGTACCGCGGATCTGGAGATTCCCGTTATTCGCTCGTCCCTACAGTACTAGTAAGCCATCTGGCCTTGTGCTACGGTACGGTGTTAACATGCGGATTACTGTTTTACTTCCGTTTACGGGCCGGACACTCGAGCGCGTGTGGGCTGGATATTCCTAAGGATTGCGCATCTTGGTTAGCTAAGCTTCGGGCGAGCGAGTGATGACTGCAGGATTTGGTACAAGTATGGCGTGGGAGGAGGAACTCGGCAGCCTGATGACCCGGGGACGAGAATGCCCTCTCCCGGCCTGCGTCCCGAGGAGTTAGGCGTTAATTGACCGGTCGCTCTTTTCACGACTTTGCCAAGAGTGGGGTATTGGGGGTGGCAAATCCGGGATTCTCCTGCCGCTATTTTTTCCTGCGCTGCTCCTCTGGATGATCCAGGCAGCGGGTCTGAATGTCTCGGATATTGAAAATTGGGACTAACCCTAGAGGAAACAATATGATGTTAGCATGGAGGATTGTTTCTTTTTCTTTTTCTTTTTTGGCACAGGATAGTTAATATTGGAAACGAGGGTGTTGGGGGAGTGTTCGCTCAGCAAACTTGTTTGGTGCGTGGATTCATTCTCCTTGCTAATGCAGGAGAAGATGCCAACACGCAAAAGCAAAGCAAATAAACACGGGTGAATATGAGACGTACAAATGTACCAGTGTCTGGGGTATGAGCGAGACCCAGCTCATCCTACCATCAAGGGCCATTGAGCCGAGTGGCGAGTGACGAGTAATGACGGATGGCGCCCTTTGCCCCTACCACGATTGTGACCAAAGGGGCGGGTGCGTAAAAGCGATTGGAGGAGCTGATAAGAAATGTGAAACCCGATATATGGAGCGACTTTTCAGTTTTTAATTGCTATTATCTTAAGGCTCGTCTAAGATTGTAGTGGCATAGATAAGCCCGAGGACAATGTCGCTCGTTTGGTGCATGTTTCCAATAATCGCGGGCAAGAAATTTCCTGTGGGTATCCTATATTTTCCATCCTTACGCACAGGGCCCTAGGAGATGAAACTAAGGGATATCTCGGTACTTGTGTGCCCGGAGACAGCTGCGGTATTCTCCTGGCCTCCAACCCCCTCCATTGCTGATACGATATCCTAGCTAAACAGACCAACTTTATCACAAATTTTCTCCCCTAAACTCTCTCCAATATATTCCTAATTTCTGTTTCAGCCATGAATATAATTAGGCGGCTTAGAACTCGGTTCGGCAATTTGTTCACGGACTAGCTTATTCAGTGGATCCCCCGCCAGAGGACCTACTATCCGCCAATTGAGATACTACTAATCGGGAACGAAGAATGCACATTAACTCATAATCTCAACAAACTACGTGGTAGAGGGGGAAAGGGAGCTCAGTACTAATCACTGGTCCCACCACTTCAACTATCTCAATCTTGCTTAGTTCGCTAACCCAAGGCCCGTTCCTAACACTTTGCTCAGTTACATCCGACCTACCGCTATGAGATACCCGTAGTTGACAACTGAGTGACTACATGTGAGCATCTACTTATTGATACAGTTTCAACTAACATAAGCCCCCCCCCAGACCTGGAGTCAATAGATCATAAGGATTATCTCGTGATAGCAGTTTTGAGCTTATTATAAACTTACTCAATGTTTACATACATGATAATATAATAATCCAGCTAAGTAAATAGACAGAAAAATAAAAATTCAACTATGATATAATTTGATATAGATTATATAAATTAAGAAAAACTATATGCAGTATTATTATTTAAGTTAAAAGTATTGGTTAACTTATATTTTGATTTATATTGTTCTTATGTTTTAAGAGTCTATTACTATACTATAATATTTACTTAAGGATAAGTGAGTTCACGTATACTCTGATACGATTGACTATTCTCTCAAGACCTTAACTGAGTAATACTCCTACTTAATAATATTAAGTTTTACCATTGACATTATTTTATTTTATTATTGTTGGCTTTACCCTTTTGATCTTGAAGTGATTGGTACAGTAGTAATCAAGAGATTTATCTTCCTATAAAGTGCTCCTGTTATACTATGAGAGTTACAGGTAATACTATTATGACAGCTACTAATATAATAAAAATTGAGGTTTTAGAGGAAAATAAGAAAGACCAATAGCTACAACTCCATCAACAGCAGTACCAAGCATATTATACTATGACTACTTATAAGCTTGACATTCAGGAAGTAAAGAGTATAAAATCCAAAGCAAATATGTTTTCCTTTGATTTTTAATAAGTTGTTGAAATTTCTAGAATTTTACAATAGCTATCTTAATAGTACTATAGGTGTCTATTCAAGCTACATGTATTTAGTATTGTTGATGATATAATTAATTAGTATTATTATGCAATGTTTAATACAGAGGTATAGCAAGAAAACAGAGTTATTCATATTGGTTCAATTTTATATTACTTGACAGCAATTTCAAAACTTATAGTAAATATTCACCTTTTTTTTTTTTTTTTTTT
>PYWC01000001.1:17078-85472 GCA_003182015.1 Tuber magnatum | reverse complement strand
AAGAAGTGGTCTAGCACCCCCCAGAGGGGGGGTGCGAGACCCGTAGTTGTGGTGATAGTTCTCTGGTGTTGAGTCGTTCCCGATTAGGAAATCTTTTTCAATGACCGGAGTTGTAACGGAGACGGAGCATGAGTAAATATTCACCTTTGAGCAGATAACTGTGAAGCCCAGTATAAGAATAACATCATATTGTGATATCTCTGTTGACTTGTTGTAACTCAAATTACATAGAAAATTATCTTAAGTTTTTAGATAAAAGATTATATAAGATATAACATTGATTATAGCTTTGAAATAGTTAAATAAAAAGATAACAGATATGAGATTTGGACTTCAAATATATATGCAATACTGATTGATATCACTAATAAGGTAAACTAGATAAAGGTAGCTAGAGTATTTAATAAGTCTATCGAAAATGTCATTCATGATTAAAAATCATCACTTAAGTCATATTTAAAAGTATTAAATAGTATTTAAAGCTATCACTTTTTTCACTTTACTTCTTTATATCCATATATTGTAGCAGTAAAGTAACTACTCTAGGATATGTAGACCAAATATTGATGGTACTATAATCCCTGCAGCAGAGTATTGTAGTATTGTAATGGCAGAGGTGGTGGAGGACAGGAGCACAGATGTGTGCAGAGCCATGTACAGGTCATGTATCGATGGAAGTGTACATATATATAGCGCTTGTAGGCGCAGATGGGTATAAGGGTTTACCCTCTTGTAGTGTCTTGCATCTATGTATTAGATAGCTCGCCACCTTTCGTAGACTAGGACAATACACTTCTCTATATCTCGGATCCAATTATGATCTGTGCATGTCCATCATATCCATCAAATAAGATTTATGAAAAAAGTACTTTTCTTTATGTTTTTTTAAATTTTTTTTTTTATAATGTATTTATTATTTATAGTACAACAATACATATACTACTCACTGTAACAAGTTTATACTGAAAGTAATAGTTACACTTCGTGTATGATAGTAACAGGTAGCCTGCTTGATTGATAAGAGGCAAGAGCTGTATTGACTACAGGAGGCTGTGAGAAGGTATAATGGGAAATCAAAAAGTAGTTGTTCAACCAAGGATATTAGAGATACTGTTGGTCAAAGTCTCCTGTTTATATTGTGGAATCAGCAGTCTTTGAATACAAATTTTCACTCATCTAAGTATGAGTAATAATATAATCCTGTTGAAAGTATCCAGCAACACTCCAGAAACTGAGGAAGTATTAAACTATACTGTAAAACAAAACATACGATATTTGAACTATTAAGCAATACCTTTAAAACATAACAAGTATTACATGATACTACAAAACAAAACATAAACTACTCATGCCCTGGTTGTGATGTGGACACTACAACCTCCTAAAAGCTTGCAAGCTCACTTTTGGTGGGCACTCTCTGAGTGCCTGACAGTCCAACATGAGTTTGTGGCTCAATGTAAGTTGGTGGCTCAATATGAGTTTGTGGCTCAACACCACTTTGTGGCTCAACATCACTTTGTGGCTTCATATCAGTTGATGATCCTACACAAGTTTATGGCTCAACATAGATTTTTTATTCAATCTGGCTTTACATCTGCTTACACTATTGAAAGAGAATAAATTTTATAATGCAACCAGAATTATATTTTATATTACATTTATTTTTGAAAGCCTTACTTGCTATCTAATGCCCACAATTAGGAGTTTAGATACTTTTTTTTGTCAGCCCAAATAGCCTGCCTCTCTTTTAAACAGGCCTTTATCTCATTCAGAAGTGGCTTGCAAACTGCTTGTTTAGCCCTGTCTTTTGCACCATGTGCCTTTTCCAGTTGCAATTCAGCCTTTTGCACCTCAGTTTCCTCTCTTCTTCTCACTATTTGATGAGCCTCCGCCATATAAAGAACACTACCTGCTTGTACTTGTCTCCAGTTTTGTGCTTGATGATGTATATTTGTTGCCTACTCTGCAGCTTTTGTATTTTCTAAGTGCTTTATTGCCAAAGCACCAGATTGTGCCTGGGCTAATCCATACTGTGAAACAGATTTCAACTTGTCTTAAAATAAGGGAGGAGGGTTTTGGGCATCTTGAAGTAATTCTTCAGATTGAGCTTACAAGCTTGAAATTGTAGTTGGAATAGCTGGTATAATGGTTGGAGACTGAGAGAACATAGCTGGTTGGGGGAGAGTAATATTTTCTTCTTGTAACTGAGAGATAATGAGTTTGGGATTGAACATGATAAGACCAGTAGCCTGAAATGCCGACTTAACTGTAGTCACCTTAAAGGTTTGTTGCCATATGGAGTGGATTTGATCAAGAAATTCACACTTGTCAAAATCTCTACACCCTGTACATGTGGCCATCTCAACTCCTTCCAAGTGGTAATGTTGGTATGGTTGAAAGACTACAATGTCCAAAGGTTAGAGGAGGTGGCTAGTATGAGGAGAGAGGAAGAAGACAATAATTTTATTTTCTTTACAGTAGTTTAAAAACTCCCTTGTACAATGAGATCCGAATCTATCCAGGAGTAAGAGCCAATATATTCCTCTTTGTCTTGTAGCAGAAAAATGATTAAAGTGGACCAATCAATCTATAGTTAAAATATTATTGTTATAACTCGTTTCTGAAGTGCCGATAAGATAGTTATCAGGGATAGATATGGTAGTATACTAGGGTTCTTAGTGAATTACCCCCAGTACAATAATTATAGGTAGAAGCACTACCCTATCAGCACTAATGGTTTTACATACTGAAATAAGCTCATGGTTTGTAGAGCTTCCTAAATATGCCTGCCTAGTGGAATCTCGAGTAATGATCTACTGGTCTCATCTGATATCTATTCTGAAGCCAGTTTCATCAAGGTTGTACTGGTCTCCTGAGTGAATTGAGTAGGTTTTGCAAAGAGTCCGATAATGTGTAAACCAGTCCCAGAGACTGTCTGGTTAGTGTACATTCTTACAATTAATATCGAGAGCTTGCTGCTTGCAGATAAAGTATTTGGGATGACAACTGAGAAATCTCCTTCTCCAGTGCTTACCGACAGGAGGAGCTGGAAGGGAGCCAGTATGTGCACGTTGGAGAATTGAATTTGCATAGCCAGAAACTTTCTGCAGCTGTGCACTTGTACCAATTGTATTAAGGCGATCCAAATATTGATACAATGCAAGTTCCTAATCATCAGAAAGCCCCCTGTTTAGACCTGCACGCTCCTGATGAGATTGTTGACCTTGCCAGTGGGATCATAATCGTGAAACTGGTATTTTGTATTTTCAAGCAGTTGTGGCTTGATTTGGATATGCTTCTCCAGAGGACTGAAGATATGAAACAGGGGCCTGAATACAGATTTCAAACTCAATGCATAGTTCAACACCCTGACTTAGAAGTGTAAATGAAGGTGCTGGAGGCATGGTGATTGTGATAGTTGAAGTTGTCTTGAAGGTGAATTAGATTGGGATTTGGTAGGTTGAATATTGAATAGATATACACAATTAAGCTATGTAATTGATGTTTCTCATTGTATTTTTTAAACTACAATAGTATGTTGAGCCAGAAACTTGTGCAGGGTCATCAACTGATATAAAGCCAAAAAGTGGTGTTGAGGCACAAACTCACGTTTAGCCGCAAACTCACATTGGACTGTTAGGCACTCAGAGAGTACCCCACAAAAGTAAGCTTGTAAGCTTTTGGGAGGTCGTGTTGTCCATGCTTGGTGATGGCCAACTCTAAGGACAAGCCAGTCTGGACTAAGGCCCAATACGTGATGAAGTGATTGCTAGGAAAGCTCATTTGTAGTTTCAGAATAGAATTAGAAGAAGAAGTGTATCGTATAATGAATATATTGATGAGATCTCTTCTCCATTGCTGATGATATCTGTACAGCATAGGAGGTACCTCGATAGTTATATTCCATGTCTGGGTGTTCATGGCCTATCTGTTCCTCCTATTTTTCCCTATGTGAACTTCATAGACTCTTAAAACCCTTACCCCGCTTGACTCTGATTTTCTCAAACAGCAGGGAGAGTGTCCCATCTCTCTCCTTATAGAATTCACTCTAACCATAGTCACTCGAACCCTTTCACCGTGGTAAGTGGCTACTGGTTCTATCTCTGCATATGAAGTAATCAGTACCAACGATAGACTTTTCAATGCCGGTTGATTTCTTATCCATCTGTGACAACCCGCAGGAGGCATACTCCTGTCTTTCCATGCCAATAGCGTTTAGGCCTTGTTGCCCTTATAGCTAACGTTTTAGGGAGTAGGCTATCGTTGGACTCTACCTTATCATGCCTCTGGGCTCGAGCAAACGATTGTCCGTTAGGTATTGTCCCCTCATCATGATCTTTCTCCGCATTCCTCCCCCAACAGACTAGAAATTCGGTCTCACTGCCTGTATGGTAGCTGAGGACTCCTATCGGAGTAGCCAACCTCCTTCTGGTTGGTATCCATCTGTTGGCACAGCTGAGGGATCTTTGCATACGTTTATCTCCACAACCAATAGACCGATTTAACTTGTTCGACTCTATCAGGAGAGCTGAGGGTCGTCTCTTGAAGACTCTGTTAGAACCCCTCGATTGGCGACCTTTGGTGGTGGCGTAATTGAGGGTTTTGTGTTGGCGTTGTATTAGTAGAAATTAACTCATTCTTAAACCACTCCAATAGACCCTGGGATTGAACATGTGACCTTTTGCTAATAATCCCATGACATGCCCATTATGCTATCCAGTTCATCTTATGTGTAATAGTGCATACCACAACCAGGGCATGAGTAGTACCTATACTGGTTATACTCATAGTATAAGATCTAACTGGTTATATTATAGAAGACTTAGCACAATCCCAAGGAAGGTTTTAGTCAAGCTTAACAGCCAGGCAGCTTAGTTAGGCTCTCACACCATGACTGATATTGTGGTCATGGGCTCTTACATGACTTATAGCTGTAAATCCTTAATATATTTTGATTGGTCCATGTATTTGGACGACTTACAAATGTAAGTCACGTGATATTATAACTTGTGCACATGACTTGAATAGTGAGTCATGGGTTTAACATATAGGATTGTGTCATATCCCCATGAGTTATGGAAGGGTCCCATGAAGTCAATGACTATCGATTCAGAAGTTTCTGATAGTATGACAATTGCCCGAGCCTTTGGTTCTGGTAACTTTGTGGGTTCTTTGTTTATCTGGCGGGTGTGGCATTGGGCCACATACGCTCTGAAGTCCTTCCGCATTTCAGGCCAAAATAGGTACTCGGTAACGTATGGTAAGTTTCGTTCAGAACTGTGGTGGTCTTTGTTGTAGATTTCGCTAATGACATACACCCTTAATATCGTATTTCTGTATGCGGGGCCTTTTGGAATATACAGGCAGTCTTCCCTGTACCTGGCTTTTGCGTATAGCATTCTATTTGCAACCTTGTAGGAGGATAGATCTCCTGTGGAGTCCATGCTTTCATTGACTTTTTCCCATATTGGTTCTCTCCGATATGCTGCAACCATATGTGCTCGGAATGTCGCGATCAGTTCATTGATTGTTTGTAAGGTATCGCGTTTGTCTTCCATCTCGCTTCCTCTGGTTGTCTCAGGTTGGTCATCCTCCTCACTGTCTTCCAAGACATCGTAAAGTTCCTGTCGATATTCACTCATCATTGGGGGTATCACTGAAACTATTGTTTCATTTCTGAGGCTTTCTAATTGTTCTGCAGTCTAATAGGTGGTGGGCTATCTGGTCTGGCATTGGGGATCCCACTCTTGTCTCATAGGTAATGTCCTCTATCCAATCCCCCCGTCCTCCAGGTGGCGGACTAGCTCGTTCTGGCATTTGGAAAGCCGGGACTTCCAGGTTTAGCAGTACCGGGATTGCATAGGATCTGGGCGTCGGCTGGGTAAGGGTGGACAGCCCTTCCTCAGTGCTATTTGGTCTTCTGCCGATTGTTTGTTGCCATTCTCAGTCATTGATTTCGGGGGACTCCGGAGGGCTTGGGTCAATTTCTGTACTTGGGGGGCTTGGTCTTTCACAACGAGGGTGAGGAGTTGGGTTTCTCCACCATCTAGGATAGTTGTTTGTGAATTTGATCTCGGTTTGATGATATGGGCAATGATCCACGTAACAGTGCAAGTAGTGCCACGTGCTATGTTGGAGTTCTTCTGGTGGCGTGCTTTGCATGGTACACTGGTCGCCTCAATCATTTCCTGCAGTAATTGAGTAGGGGCTTTCAGGGGGTACAGGGGCCTCATTAGGGTACTCAGTGTATGAGTAAGGAGGGGAGGTGGGGAGATATCTCCTTCAGGTTCCATCGTATTTGATTCTTGCTCGTAGACTGTGTTATCCGAGATGTTGTTTGCTTCTTTTGTACGATCATGGACATAGAGTGGATTTAAGTCTAATCCTTCCTCGTATATCTGGGAAAGGGCATCAGCTAAATAGTTCGTACTTCCTGGTACGTAGACTACCTTCACGTCATACTTTCCTAAGGCACTGCGCCATCTAACTTGTTTTCTGCTTGGGTTCTTTGCCATTTGCAGGTGTGTCAGGTGCTGGGGGTCTGTAACTATTGTAAAGGAATTTTCCATTAGTACATTGTGGAACCGATTAAGCACTGCAACTATTGCTAAGGCCTGTTTATCGCTGGTTCCATAATTCATCTGTCCATTGGTAAATTTCCTGCTATGTAACGTGACTGGTCGAGCCGTCTCGTAGGTGGGTCCTTGTCCTACCCATGCCTCTATCCCTACATCAGAGACATCTGTTACTAGCCAAATTGGTTCCTTACTTCTTATATCAATTGGCCACATCACTTGGTGATCATTAATTCACTTTTTTATCATTTTGAATGCAGTCTGATGGGTAGTTGTCCATACGAATTCGGCACTCCCCATTAAGTCAGTTAATAGTGCTGTCATGATCGCATGATGTGGGAGGAACTGGGCCACATAGTTCACTATTCCTAGACAGTGTTGCAATTCCTTTTTGTTTTGGGACATTTCCCAACCTGTGATAGACGATTTTTTCTGGGGGGATGCATGGATTCCTTCACTATCCACTATGCGTCCTAGTACTTCTAGCCTGTGTGCGAATAGTACTAACTTCCTTTTGCTTTCATAGAATTTTGCCTTTCTGAGCCGGTCACATACCTGCCGTATATGCCTTTCACGCTCTTCTGGTGTATCCAAGAATATGTGGATATTATCAGTATATACTCATACAAAGTGATGTAAGAATTCACTTAGAAGATCTTCCATTATTCGCATACATGTTGCTGGTGCATTCATGTCTCCTTGTAGCATTACTTTGCTAACAAATCCTCCAAGTGGGGTTTTGAATGAATTGAACTTGACGCTGTTCTTGTCCACTCGTGTTTGGAAGTATACGTCATGGAAGCCAATCTTGCTCCTGAATTTTGCTCATCCAATGCGTTTCAGAATCTGGTGCTGGTTGGTGATCGATGGACTATCCATGATCATGTTATCCTTTCTTACTTTCAGGTCCACCAGGGGGTGGATCCTTCCATCTGACTTAGGTTGTGCGAACATACGTGCCACTCCGGGAACCTCCTGTCATGCAATTACTCCAGCTCGCAATTTCTTGCTTATCAAGTTCATAAGTTTCTTCTTGTATGCTTCTGAAATTGAGTATGTTGGTTGGTTTTTTAGCTCCGTTGGGCTTTTCAGCCAAATGTGATGGTTAATCTTGTGTACAGGGGGTAGCGTTTCAGGGACCCTGTCTGGGAATGCATTCTTGTATTCTTCCAACAGTGTTCCTGAGATTGCATTTGTAACTACAGCTCGGACTTCCACGCTAGTTGGTTTGCATAGTACTCACAGTTTGTTATCGGGAAACTCCACTGCTGTGTCCCCACATCTGATAAGTGCATTGTGTCTTTTCAGGAATGGCATTCCAATCCGGGCATCATACTTTGCCAAGTTTCGTACCAACATCTCCTGATTTTTCCATTTCTTTTCCCCGATTCCTATGGTCCACCCACATTTCTTGTGGCTGGAAGAGCGAGAACCTTTCATTGCCATGTTCACTGTTGTTGGTTGGGGCAGGGGTTCCATTTTTATGCAGTGAGTCGAGATAAAAGTAGTACTGGTAATGTCGGAGCCAATTGTTCCTGTATCGAACAGTACCTTTGCTGGATGGCCCTCTATCTAAATCCTTCCTTCTAGTGTACCATGGGCCCATGGCATTGGTGCTGGTTGGGTTCGGAGGCTTTCCAATTCCACCAAATGAATTTCCACTTCGTTGTCTTCAGTTGCTTCCATGTGGTTCATGCTAGCCTCTCACTTAGCTGTTTTTCCCTTTTTGGCATAGCAGTCCTTAGCCTAGTGCCCCTTTTTCCCGCATTCAAAGCATGTGCCTTTATTGTGTCCTCTCTGCTTCTTATCTTTCTCGTCTTTCAAATTTTCGTAGTATGGTTTATGCTTGCTTCTATTTTCCTGCGATAATAATCCTTTACTGTTCTTCTGCCGCGGTATATGGGCTCAGTAAACTCCTGTTTCATACAGGATAGTGTCCTTGTGTTCAGCCCGTTTGACTATCTTGTCAAAGGAGTCTCCCTCTTCTTCCATGGATTCTACCTCCTGGCGTAGTCTGGGATGCATTGCTTCATACAGCCTTTGTCACAGCGTGTACTGAGATACCGTTCCGGTAGGTAATCGTCTATGATACATTAGGATATCCATCGCGACCATGGTTATTCTTTCCGTTTTCCCATTTCGTATTTGCTGGATATCCTTTAACTTTTTATATAGTTCTTCTCTGTTTCACGAGGATTGGAATCCATCTCTCAGGTATTTTATCAGGGTCATTCCTCAGATCTTTTCCCCACTCCCGTCGTGGTTCCTTGCTTGGTGGTATGCTTCCTCTGCTTTTCTGGTACAGAAACTTCCAAAGTATGCTCTGCTTCCTTCTTTGGCCTTTTCCACTCTGTGCAGGGCAAGGTATTGAGAAGTGGTTGTTACCCATCAATCAAAGGCTTCAGGTTTTAGATCTTCCTTTTTACACGAGAACAAGGGCGGCAGCGGGAGTTTGATTTTTGGTCCTGTTCGCCTGGCTCCAGGGCTGGGCGGCGCAGCAGATTCTTCTTCAGACATATTGTTTTCAGACTCTTCGTTGCTGGAGCCATCACCTGACTACCTCTCTGAACATTTGCTAGATGGCTCATCTGGTGGTTCTTTTGCTACTGAGTGATCTGATGTTTCTTCGTCATTGTCTTCCTTCTTAGGTGTGCCAACAGGTAAGCTGTCTCTCTTTAGTCATTGTGCCGGTGCCTTTCCTTTGCTGGGGCTGAGGGGAAAGAGCCCATGAAGGCTGGTTGCTGCCTTTGCTAACTCGTCAGTTGATTCGCTAAAGGTCTGCCTAGCCAAGTCTTGAGCTAATTGTCTTTCTGCTTCGTCAAGGGAGAAATCGCTCTTTGGCCCTTTCGGTTTGCTGAGTTGCCTTCTTTTGGTAAGGCCTCCTCGTGGGACCTGCTTCCCACTTCGAGTCTCTAGTGACTGAATGGTGTCGTGTTGGCAGAGCCGAATCTTCTGTGTATCAGCCGCTCTGTACTGCTAGCTTCTTCATTGTTGAACTTTTGAAGGTTGATCGGACCTCATCCAGTCAGGCTTCTCAAACACTTGCTGAGGTTAAAAAAATGTAACGTGTTCAGGCCAGGCCCTGGTCACATAGTAGTATGATCAGAGCAGATGGCTTGTAGATTAGCAAGAAGCGAGCACTGCTCTCTAAAGGAGTCTTTGAATGAGATGTAATAGGAGATCAAAGAAGTAACCGTTCAACCAAGTATATTAAGAATACTGTCTGTCAAAGTTTGCTGTTTCCATCGCAGATATCAGCGGTCTTGAAATATAGTATATCGCTTATCTCTAGTATAAGTGATATTCCAAAACTTCGCGTGTATCTACCAATAGCACACAAAACAATACAAGTATCAAACGATACTGTGAAACCAAATATAAAACCTTGTTTGTACCAATCGATAGCACATGAAACAATACAAGTATCAAACGATACTGTGAAACCAAACATAATACATTGTGTGTATCAACCGATAGGACACGAAACAATACCAGTATCAAATGATGCTGTGAAACCCAACTTAAAACTAGGCCCGTACTCCTACTGGTTACATCATTGGTCATAAATACTAACCACCTCCGCACTGCTTAGCAATTAGCCTTGCAGATATATTAGCACCAGGTCAGTGATTCTGTTTTCTACTCTATATCAGGGTTATGGTTCTTCAGTCATCAAAAAGGTAGGTACCCATCAACCTTTGTGTCGGGCATATCCACAACCTCCTAGCGCATCTCATTCTGGTAGTTACCTATCCTCTTATCCAACGACTTGGTATAGTGCAGGCCTAACTCAGGAATGTAGCAACTGCTTGCATCGCTTCTCGGCACCTATACCTTCTGCTATGCACAAGATGTCTTAGTATGTTTGACCCATCAGCCCCTAGGCACCAGCCCAGTAGCTCTACTACCAAGTAGTAGGAGCGATTGAGTGCTTACCTCTCTAGCTCCACTCTTCCAGTCTCGCTTCACGCGTAAGTAAATAGACTTGGTTAGACAAGGCAAGTTGTCACGTTTCTGCCTCTTCACTTGTCTTAGGGACTTAGTCATCTTTGCTTAATAATTTCGGTCTGTTGCCTTTCGACATAAGAGTGGCCACAATTGGTCAATAAATGTTTAAGGCATTGGAGTTCACTTTATCATAATTGCCTGGGTGTTTAGTACCCCGCCAGCATGATTTTGGATACTAAACCCTCCTCAGGTAAATATAGAAATAATGCTGTTTATTTGATCAAGTCCTGCCTGAACTAATTCCTCTTGTACTAATGAAAACAAATTTTCCACGGTAGGTAGAGGTCTGACGTTGGATTGGTTCCAAGGTAAGCACCATAGTGCTTCTCCAATTTCGAGTATCTGCTCTGGCAAGACCTCGCCTAGCCTCAACTGAAAGAATATCTCACAACCTGTACATCCAGCCAAGGAAATCCTGAAAGAAATACTTCTAACAAAGGAAATAACCAGAAACCCAACAGAAGAAAGATAAACCAGTCCACCACATGTGGCCCACAACATCTATCTGCCAACACCCCCTGGGTGTCATCAGTACCATGTTTGTCCATACAGTAGAGGGGTATTTACCCATCCTGGAACCCCTTCCAGGGTTCTTTCTATCTATACCTTATGAGTCTATGAATACGGGTCAGCAAGGCTATACTTTAAACCGAATTGGTTCTCATATATTCTGAGCCACCAGTATAAGTCTCCATGTTCTGAGGTGATACCTGTCGGACTTCAAGCATCTTCAATGAGAAAGCCACTAGTGGTGCTTCAATACACTTTCTGCACTTGTCCGTACCCAAAGGCTTACTTACTGGAACTGACCGTTTCAAACCACAAACCTGTTTGGACAAACTAATAACTGGAGACACTGGTACACTTTCTCCAAAAGTGACTGGTTTGTTTACACTTGGTGCACTGGTTGTAGTTTCTCCGACATTCAGTCAAAGTCGACAGGATTTCCTTATGTACTATTGCATACTCAGAAGTTGCTGGCTTTGCCTATTTCCCTGTATTGAAATTAGTAGATTTGGCAGACTACTGATTCTGTCTGCTCAAACCTTACTCCTTCTTTTTAAACCTTCCCAAAGTCGTTGACCTGTCTTCCTTCTTTTCTGTTGACTGAGACTATTGGACGGAATGGACAACATGATTACTAAACCAGTTATTGTCTACCAATGTATATCTGATCTTCCAAAAATGATCCAGGTACTCAATTAGATCGGTTGGATGGGTCACCTGGAGTGCCCGCACATTATGACTCTCTTGCGTAATTCCTAACTGTACCTTATCGTATACCTGTACTCGATCTGTATAGCTAAGTTTATACATGTACTGAATTTTCTTATTCAGGTACTTATCAATATGATGTGGCTTCATTACAAGGTCTCACCACGCAAGAAGGAATCAGTCTTGTTCTGCTTGATTACCACCAAAACTTCGTGCGAGCCATTCTCAGAATCCTTTCCCTGTTCTCAAGAGATTGCTGTTCTTTACAGGAACACCAGTACACCTGGCTGCTCCCTTGTTAACATGCCCATGCAACCCCAAGTACCAAGCCCAAGCAGCGTCTTCTAGAAGCGGGATCACCATATTTACCTTCTCTATATCAGTAAACTTGCAATCAGGAAAGTATTCAAACCTGTCCTGTACCAAGGTTAAGAAGCTTGCAAGGTTTATAACCTTACCTCTTGAACAGAGCGATTGTAATGTGTTCGGGCCAGGTCCTAGTCACGTAGCAGTATGATAGGAGCAGATGGCTTCTCGATCAACAAGAAGTGAGCACTGCTAACTAAAGGAGGCTTCGAACGGGGTGTAATAGGAGATCAAAGAAGTAACCATTCAACCAAGTATATTAAGAATACTGTCTGTCGAACTCTGCTGTTTCCACCGTGGGAATCAGTGGTCTTTAAATACAGTCTATCGCTTATCTCCAGTATGAGCGATATTCCAAAATATTGTGTGTTTCAAGTGATAGCACACGAAACAATACAAGTATTAAATGATACTGTGAAGTCAAACATAAAACAATGTGTGTATCAACTGATAGCACACGAAACAATACACGTATCAAACGATACTGTGTAACCCAAACATAAAACAATGTGTGTATCAACTGATAGCACACGAAACAATACAAATATCAAACGATACTGTGAAACCCAAACATAAAATAACCTAGTACCCGTACCGGTTATACTCCCAAAATAAAATAACAATTTCACTAATTGATATAACCTAATAAAATCCTAATAGTCGGTAAACCCGCTATTCTCCTGAAAGTCCTCATAGGACTCATCCTCATCGTCATCGCTATCGTGCAACAATCTCATGTCGTCCTGCAACATCCATTCTGCCCCTTCCAGCCACTTCTACAGGCATTCCTGGCAGGGTGCTTCGCGCACCCAGCAACCTGATTCCTTGTAATGTGGCAGGTCGATGTAGTTTCTGACTGTCCGGTCTTGCCAGTCCTCCGTTTCGATGTCGATCTATTCAAAATCGTCGCAGTAGTCGACATACACTATTTTGCAGTATGCCTCTTGTGGAATCATTCTACTGCACAGTAGTTCGTCCATAATGATGTTTCGTCCCTTGATGCTTATTTCTTCGTAGGTCGACATTTCTCAGTTAGGGCAAGATTTTGTAAGAGAGTAAAGGTTTGTAGGAGGGTAAAGATTTGTATGAGGGTAAAGATTTTTCTCAGTTTTGAAGGTCCTATAGTCTGTTTCCTTCTCTTCGGAGGAGTTTGAGTGATGGCGGGTGGTATTTATGTCTCAGTGTTGGCCTGGCTTGTATATTGGCCTGGCTTAGGTGTTCAGGGGAAGATGGGTGGTATTTCATTTCGGTTTCTTCCGTTTCCATGCACATCTTGCATTTTTCTGTGCTCAGGTAATATCCGCTTCTAAAGGGGAATATCTCAGCCACTGTTTCACCCCACATCCTTCCCGTTGACTCAGTTGTTATATCTAGGCATTTGTTGCAAACATGTATGAATAATCGGTGTGTAAGGTATCGTCTAGGGATAATATCACAGTTCACCAACAGTCCTATTAGCTGATGGTGCAGTCTCCATGGTACTTCCTCATAGTTTGACATCGTAAGGCTGTTGGATGGTGTGTTTCTTTTTCTTGTTATTCCCAGTACTCCGCTTTGGCCAGCCGAGCTAGGTATGCTGCTTCATCTTGCATAACCCGATTTTCATCTTCGCTGCTTTCAAAATCGCTCTCAAAATAGGCCGACCAAAATCCATCTTGTATCTTTCTATCTGTATCTGGGCGGAGGGGTTGTATTTCTGGCAGGGTTGGGCTCTATGCCACCGTTACATGGTTTATTGTAGGGGGTAGCTCGTCCTCTGGTTTGTTGTCCTCCCACCATTGCTTTACCAGTTCCATCGCATTTTCTAATCCTTCCAGGGGTTCCCAACTGTTTTCTGTTTCCAGGTATCCTGTCCATTTGACCAGAAACTGGTCGCGGTCATAGCGCTTCCTGTGGTCTCGTATAACCTCCACTTCCCATTCTGGTTTTTCATTTACCATAATTGGAGGCGGCTTTGTGTGGCTTCTTCCGGGGAAGGTGGTATTGTCGTTAGGGAGGTATTATTGCACAGTAGATGCATGGAATGTCGCTTGCCGGTTTCTGTATATTCTGCCCTCCATTTCTACCGTGCAATGTTGCGTGTGGTCATCATATTCAATTATCTTGAACGATCCTTGCCAGCGTGGTTGCAGTTTCTTGCTTCGCCCCAATTCCGTTGTGAAAAGACTTCCATAAACCAATAACAGGTTACCTTTCCCTATCGGTGTATGGTGTCTGTGCCATTTTGCTGCCATTCTTGTGCTCCTAAATCGCGCTAATTTGATGGCATTAAATGCTGTGTTCCAGATTGCTTGGTGTCTGTTCCGTAGTTCGTCAGCAGCCGGTACTACTGAGTTCTTGAAATTCACTAGGGGGAGTAGCGGGTAGTTTTTTCCAAAAACAGCTTTATATAGTGACATACTGAGGGTTTCTGACCATCCTGCATTTAGGTATGCTGCCGTTTCCGGTATGGCATCAAACCAATTGTTTTGTCTTGCATTGACTAGGTTTCGAAGAACTGTCTTTAATTCCCAAATTTGCCTTTCGACTTGTCCATTCGTTTCATGATGGCCTGGTGCCGCCTTAATATGCTCAATGCCTAGCGATCGATACTGCTGTCTCTATACATGTGACTCAAACCGTGGGTCAGCATTGCTTACTAGAGATGTTGGGTAGCCATGGGGTGTAAATATTTTGTTGCGTAGATTTTCCCAGTTTGTTATTTCTTTTACTTGCTTAGTTGTAGGTATGAGCCACGTGAATCCTGAAAACCTGTCCATCGCAACTAGGATTATGTCGTATCCCCCTGAATTGTGGAATGGTCCCGCAAAGTCAATGGCTATTGATTTGAAGATTTCTGACAGCAGGGTAATTGTCTGAGCCTTTCCTTCTGGTAATTTTGTAGGCTCCTTATTTATCTGCCATGTGTGGCATTGGGCCATATACGCTCTGAAGTCCTTTCGCATTTCAGGCCTAAATAGATATTCGGTAGTATACCGAAAGTTTCGTTCAACACTGTGGTGGCCTTTGTTGTGGATTTTGCTAATGGTATACTCCCTTAACGTAGTATTTCCGTATGTGGGGCCTTTTGGGATATACAGGCAGTCTTCCCCGCATCTGATTCTTGCGTACAGCATTCCGTTTGCAACCTTGTCGGAGGACAAATCTCCTGTGGAGTCCGTATTCTCATTGACTTTTTTCCAAATTGGTTCTCTCTGGTATGCTGCAACCATATGTGCCCGGAATGTTCCGATCATTTCATTGACTGTTTGTAAGATGTTGCATTCGTCTTCTCTCTCGCTTCCTCTGGTTGTCTCAGGTAGGTCTTCCTCCTCACTGCTTGCCAAGACATCGTAAAGTCCTCATCGATATTCACTGATTGTTGGGAGTACAACTGAAACTATCATTTCATTTGTTAGACCTTCTATTGGTTCTGCTCACCTAATGGGTTGTAACGACCCAGCATACGTGAGCTATGGCAGCCGGAACCTACACCCTTACAGTTAGCTCGGAGGCGAACTGTTAGGAACCGGCAGGCAAGTGAGTACTTGACCTACGGAGACCCGATGGCCCGGGCTCCGAGATGAGCAGACTTAGTGGACAAGTATTTAGGTATATGGCTACGCCCAAGATTGGTGTCAGCGTACTTAGGGACCTATGAAGGGCCAATACACAGCTAGGCTGGGTAACTAGAGAAAGGCCGAGTGTGTCTATCCCCGGAAGAGGGATAGATAGGGTAACAGGAGAAAATCCACTTGTCCACCGGACAAGATTACCCTACCCACAGAACAGGGTTACCCTGCCTTGAGGCTTGGATTACCCTGTTCAAGGACCTGAGTTACCCTACCTGCCAATACGAAGTCCCTCGGGGAGTTTGGGAAAAATGACTGGAATGTTTGTCACACGAAGCCATGCATAATACTGGAATCTGGGGTTCCGGGAGATGCTATTGGGCGAGCTACGCAGCTACGAAGAAGCTGTAAATTGAAGACATTATTCCTATCATGCCCCTCCGGCCCCGCCTTGAGGCCCGGACGTCATGGGCAAACGGTTGTGTAGTTGTGTGCAGTCTAGCAAAGGAGGATCTTTGGAGACCCGCTTGCAACACCGTATACGTTGCTGCCGTCCGGTCGACCGTAAGCTGTTCGCAGGATATATAAGGGGGCATAGGGTGGAAGGTGGAGTACCTCCTCCAAGTTGTTCGGAGTAAAACGGACCAAAACTGACGGAGTTAACGGGAGTTAACCGTGGGGGTCCCGAAGGTAGTCCCGGGTGGTGCCGGGACGACTGGGAACGTTTTGCACCTACCACGCCCAAGGATGTCCCCAACGCCATAGGCTCTGAGAGGGAAGTGCAGAGACACTAAAAGCATGATTCCTACCGCAGGTAAGGTGTATCCGAGGTAGTGGTCGTGGGTAGCGCCCATTGGATCACTCCTGGACCACCGTACCCTGCGGAAGACACCGGAAGCCCGAGACTCGTAAATAGTAGATAGATAAACCGCTCACGGTAGCTTCCGGCGTCAAGAAGAAATCAACGCGCATGGGAAGGGTGTCATAGATAGTCCAGTTCAGCAAGGGGTCTTGACAGTTAGCCACTGGCAAGTCCCCGATGCGCAGAGGTTTTCACTCCGGCGGGCAGAATGGAATTGCGCCGCAGAAACGATATGCACATATGGTGAACGCCGACTAGAGCGGGTCGACACATACATGCCCGAAGGGGGTGTCAGGAGACGTGTCGGACCGCCCTTAGCGGAGAAGGGTGTGCTCAAACAGTTGGAGTAAACTGATGGGGGAGTTTCTGGCATAAGATAAAACTACCTGAAAGTCTATGCGAGAACTCTCCTACTCCAACAATCAATCCTCTCGAGACCTTAATTGAGTGAAGCGTCAGGCTTAACGATATTAAGTTTTACCGTCTACTTTACTCTTACATCTGTGTGAACTTTTGGCGATAAGTTTGAAGTTGTTTGGTGCGGTCGCAACCTTGGGATCCATCTCCCTAGGGGTGCCCCCGTTACATAGGTGGTGGGCTATCAGGTCCTGGTATCCGGAATCCCACTATTGTCTCATAGGTAATGTCCTCTATTGGTCCCCTTCGTTCAACCAGTGGCGGACTATCTGGTTGTAGCATATCCAAAGCCGCAGCTTCCGGGTTCAGCAGTGCCAGGATTGCATAAGACCTAGGCATTGGCTGGGCAAGGGTGGACGGCCCTTCCCCAGCACTATCCGGTCTCCTGCCAATCGTTTGTTGCCATTCCCAGTCATTGATTTCGGGGGACTCCAGAGGGCTCGGGTCAATGTCTGTACTTGGGGGGCTTGGTCCTTGGCTAAGGGGGTGAGTAGTTGGCTTCCTCTTTTGTCTAGGGTAGTTGTTTGTGAATTTGATCTCAGTCTGATGATATGGGCAATGATCCAAATAACAGTGCGAGTAGTATAGCGTACTCTGTTGGAGCTCTTCAGCTGGCGTTTTTCGCAGGGTACACTTATCGCCCCAATCATTTCCTGCAGTCATTGAGCAAGGGCTGTCAGAGGGTATAGGAGCCTCATTAGGGTACTCAGTGTATGAGTAAGGAGGGGTGGTAGGGGAGATATTCCTTTCATGTTCTATCGTGTTTGATTCTTGCTTGTAGACTGTATTATCTGAGATGTCGTTTGCTTCTATTGTATAGTCATGGACATAGAGTGGATTCAGGTCTGATCCTCCCTCATATATCCGGGAAAGGGTATCAGCTAAATAGTTCGTACTTCCTGGTGCGTAGACTATCTTCGCGTCGTATTTTCCCCAAGCACTTAGCCATCTAACTTGCTTTCTGCTCGGGTTCTTCACTGTTCGTAGGTGTGTTAAGGGTTGGTGGTCTGTTACTATTGTAAAGGAATTTCCCATTGGTACATTGTGGAACCGACTAAGTGCTTCCACTATTGCTAAGGCCTCTTTATCGGTAGTTCCATAATTCATCTATGTATTGGTGAACTTCCTGCTGTGTAATGTGGCTGGTCGAGCCATCTCGTATGTGGGTCCTTGTCCCATTCATGCTCCAATTCCTAAATCTGAGGCATCCATAATTAGCCAAATTTGTTCCTTGTTTCGTATGTCACTTGATCGCATGACTTTGTGGTCGATGATTTGCTTTTTTACCATCTCGAATACGGTCTGATGGGTGGTCGTCCATATGAATTCCGTATATCCCGTCAGATTGGTTAGCGGTGCCATCAAGGTAGCATGGTGTGGGAGGAACTGAGCCATATAGTTCACTATTCCTAGAAAGCGTTGCAATTTCTTCTTGTTACAAGGGGCTTCCCAGCCTGCAATGCTTGATATTTTCTGGGGAGAGGCATGGATCCCCTCGTCATCCACTATGTGTCCTAGTACTTCTAGCTTATCTGCGAATAGTACTAATTTCTTCTTGCTTGCATAGAATTTTGCCTTTCTGAGTCGATCACATACCTGGCGTATGTGTTTCTCATGTTCTTCTGATGTTTCTTAGAATATGAGAATATCATCAATGTATACCCATACAAAATGATGTAGAAATTCACTTAGGAGGTCTTCCATTATCCGCATAAAGATTGCAGGTACATTCATGTCTCCTTGTAGCATTACTTTGCTGACAAATCCTCCAAAGGGGGTTTTAAATGAATTGAGCTTAACACTGTCTTTATCCATGCGTGTTTGAAAGTATGCGTCACTTATATCAATCTTACTACTGAATTTTGCTTGTCCTATTCGGTTAGGGATCTGCTGTTGGTTTGGAATCGATGAACTATGCATGATTGTGTTGTCATTTCAGATTTTCAGGTCTACCAGGGGGCGGATCCTTCCATCTAACTTAGGTTGTACAAACATAGGCGCCGCTCCGGGAACTTCCTGTCGTATGATAACTCCGGCCCATAATTTCTCGTTTATCCAGTTCATGAGTTTCTCCTTGTAGGCTTCTAGGATCAAGTATGTTGGTTGGTTTCGTAGGTTGGTTGGATCTTTTAGCCGAATGTGGTGGCTAATCTTACGTACCGGGGGTAGCATTTCAGGGACCTTGTCGGGGAATACATCCTTGTATTCTTCCAACAATATTGTTGCGGTAGTTTCTGACACAGCGGCTCGGAATTCCCCACTTGTTGGTTTGCATAGCATACGTAGTTTGTCATCGGGAAATTCCACTGCTGTATCCCCACACCTGATAAGAGCATTATGTCTTTTTAGGAATGGCATTCCTATGAGGGCGTCGTATTTCGCGAGGTTTCCTACCAACATCTTCCGATTTGTCCATTTCTTTTTTCCGATTCCCACTGTCAGACTACACCTTTTATGTCTTGAGGGGCAGGAGCCTTTCATGGCCATATTGACTGTTGTTGGTTGGGGTAGAGGCTCCGTTGGGATGCTATGGGTAGAGATAAAGGTGGTGCTAACTATGTCGCAGCCGATTGTTCCCCTGTCAAATAGTACCTTTGCTGGGTGGCCTTCTATATGAATCGTTCCTTCCAAAGGATCACAGGGCCTGATTACTAGTGTTGGTTGCGTTCGGAGGCTTTCCAATTCCACCAAGTTAATTTCCACATCTTCATTTTCAGTTGCTTCCATGTGGTTCGTACTTGTTTCTCACTTAGTTGATTTTCCTTTTCTCTTTTTGGCATAGCAGGCCTTTGCATAGTGCCCCTTTCTCCCGCATTCGAAACATGTGCCTTCATCGCATCTTTTCTGCATCTTATCTTTCTTGTCTTTTAAATCCTTGCGGTATGGTTTGTCCTTTTTTGTACCGTCCGACGATGATGATCCTCTGCTGTTCTTCTGCTCTGCTAGGTCAGTTCGGTAAACTCCTGTTTCATACAGGATAGCGTCCTTTCGTTCAGCCCATTTGACTATCTTGTCAAAGGAGTCTCTTTCTTCTTCCATGGGTTCTACCTCCTGGTGTAGTCTGGGGTGCATTACTTCATACAGTCTTTGTCGCAACGTGTACTGAGATACCGTCCCGGTAGGCAATTGTCCATGAGACATTAAGACATCCGTCGCGACCAAGGTTATTCTATCTGTTTTCCCGTTTCGTATTTGCTGGATATCCTTAAACCTTTTGTATAGTTCTTCCGTGTTTCGCGAGGATTGGAATCTCTCTCTCAGGTATCTTATCAGGGTCGTTCCTCGGATCTTTTCTCCACTCTCATAGCGGTTCATTGCTTGGTGGTATGCTTCCTCTGCCTTTCTGGTACAGAAGCTTCCAAAGTATGCTCCGCTTCCTTCCTTAGTTTCATTCACTCCATGCAGGGCCAGGTATTGAGAAGTGGTTATTACCCATCGGTCAAATGCTTCAGGTTTTAAATCGTCCTTCTCATCCGAGAACAAGGGTGGCAGCGGAAGTTTGATTTTAGGTCCTGTGCACCCGGTCCCTGGGCCGGACGGCCCGGCAGATTCACCTTCGGACATTTTGTGTTCAGACTCTTCGTTACTGGAGCTGTCATCCGACGAGCTTTCAGGAGAGTTGCTAGGGAATTCGCCTAGTGGCTGCTTTACTACCGCGTGATCTGATGCTTCTTCGTCATCGTCTTCCTTCTTAGGTGTCCCGACAGGTATGCTATCTTTCTTTGGTGGTTGCGCCAGTACCTTTCCTTTACTGGGGCTTGGGGGAAATAGCCCTGGAAGGCTGGTTGCTGCCTTTACTAATTCGTCAGTTGATTCGCTAAAGGTCTGCTTGGCCAAGTCTCGTGCTAGTTGTCTTTCTGCTTCCTCAATAGAGAAGTCGCTCTTTGGCCCTTTCAGTTTCTTTGGTTGCCTTTTGTCGATAAGGCCTTGTCGTGGGACCTACTTCCCACTCCGAGTCTCCAGTGACTCAATGGTGTCATATTGGTGAAGCTGAACCTCGCTTGGTTCTGCCACTCCCCACTGCTAGCTTTGTTATTGGACGCATTGTAGGTTGATCAGACCAGGTCCCTGCAGGTTTCTAACCACTTGCGGAGGTTAAAAAAATGTAATGTGTGCGGGCCAGGCCCTAGTCACGTAGCGGTACAATAGAAGCAGATGGCGTCTTGATCAACAAGAAGCGAGCGCTGCTAACTAAAGGAGGCTTCGAATGGGGTGTAATAGGAGATCAAAGAAGTAACCATTCAACCAAGTATATTAAGAATACTGTCTGTCGAAGTCCGCTGTTTCCACCGTGGGAATCAGTAGTCTTTAAATACAGTCTATCGCTTATCTCCAGTATGAGCGATATTTCAAAACATTGTGTGTATCAACCCATAGCACACGAAACAATACAAGTATCAAATGATACTGTGAAGTCAAACATAAAACAATATGTGTATCAACCGATAGCACATGAAACAATACACGTATCAAATGATACTGTAAAACCCATACATAAAACAATGTGTGTATCAACCGATAGCACACGAAATAATACAAGTATCAAATGATACTGTGAAACCCAAACATAAAATAACCTAGTACCCGTACCAGTTACAGCGATACCACTTAGCTTTTCTTGCTTCTTCTGCCAGTGCTTCGACGCCAGCCTGAAAGCCGCACCAGTACCCCATTGGGCCCTCCCTAGCCTTGAGGCCTGCCGGTCAAAGTGTCGCTTCTTTTCATTGCTTCACTGGTTCCAATAAATCCCCCAGTAAGTAGTTATGTCTGGCAAGAAGTTGCCATTCCCATTCCCCTCACTGCTGTCATGATTAGAGTCCCTAGAATTGCCTCCAGCCCCAGTCATACTACCTCTAGGTAGTTGACTTCCTCCTGCACCATCCATGGCATTTCCACCTTTGGCTTGACTTGGCTGATCATACTTATCGAACTGTTCCTCTGGTTTCCTCTCGCTACCTCCCAGTAGAGGTTTACCTGCTGGGGGTAGAGGTGCCGAGAGCTGAGTAGGTAGCTGACCACCTTCCGACAGTGTCTGGGTTGCTGCTGCTGGACCTATCTGGAGAAACTCCCCAAGTTTGAGACAGGTGTCTGGCCTTTTCTGAGGTCCCACATACTTCTAGAACCTACAGTACCCACATGTCAGCATGCTATCTCTTTCTCTACCTGGCCAATGTACCACTTATACCCTGGCCTCTTTAGTGCATTCCCATATATGGTAGTATATTGACCCGATCCATATTTCTTCAGACTTGGAGCCCCAAAGCCCGTAGTACATTAGTCTATCTTAGTCACTGCTCAATATGATCACGAGCCCAGTAGATGTACTCAGCTGTGTTGGGGCAGTAGGGACAACGGGAGCCCACAGAGGACTGAGGGATGGGATTTGCTTGACTAGAATAGGGGTACCGAGAGAATAGGTTTCAGGATTCAGACCCTCCAATACCCTAGTCTACCGATTTACCCTGTCTTGAAACAAGAGAGAACCAGATGTCAAAGGAGGTACTGTGGGACCTGGTGGAAATGTCGGCACCCTGGGGGTAGGCATTGGGGCCAGTACTCAACTAGTAGCAGGGACTGGAGCAGGTATGAGTATAAGGATAGGGAGAGGTGTTGGCCTAGGTGCAGCAATCGGCAGTACCGGTGTCTGACCCACTGTCGCATTCAGAGTGGCTGGTGTTGGACCTGGTGTCAGATCCAGTGTGTCGGGTGCCATGATCTCTTTGAGCTTGGAGACCCATATCTTTACCCGTCAGCTATCAGTGGCTCCAATTGAAGGACTAACTGACTGACTCTACACAATTGAGGACTGGACTGAGAGCAAACCAGTACATACTCTGGTAAAGGAGGGTGTGCAGGGGTAGTCTTCTTTCTGTAGACTCTCTAGGATTCGTATACCAACAGGTCTAAGGTATGCCTGGCTTTCCTTATCTCGTACCTGACAGTCCAATCCCCTGGGGAAATCATCTAGTTTGGCATGAACAATAGGGAGTGGAGGCACAGCCTCTATCATCAGCACATTATTTTCAGCATCAAGGTCATATCCTCCTACGAATACCTTTACTAGGGCATTCATCCATTCTCTTAACAATTTTGATCCTTTATTATCATGAAGTACCCCTGCTGCTATACCTTTATCCATTCCACTCTACTGGTCATAATCTGGAGCTTAAAAACCTTCCCTTGCTGGAAATTCCAACATCTCATTTTCTTCTGTGCCTCGGCAACCTAATACACAACCTCCCGAACGATATATGGTTCAACAAACTGGTATAAGAATTTACAGAAGAGTATGCCTCCTGGGGGTAGTGGAAGCATATTCTGCACAAGGTCAGAATCATGAAAGAATAAGAGCACCACTGCATGCTGGTCTGCAAGCAGAGGTCAACACATCCAAAAGAGGGTATGATAGGGGTCATCTCAATCAATCATTCTTGTTCTTTCGGTCCAATGGTACAGACATTTATAAAAACCAAGGGTTGAAAGGTAGCAGCTTCACCTGAGTCAGAGTGGAGCCCTAAGCTTACATCCCAATTAGAGTCAGTGTCCACTGGGGTTTAAAGTTCGGTACTAGCCATTATGCTTTCCATCCTACGCAACTTGTTCCAGCCAAGGTTGCCAGTATCCACGCAAGCTCTGTGCCACAGGTTGCTAAACAATTAATCACGAGAGGAGTTAAGCAAGGAGGTCACTTAATGATATACTGTAACAGTGGCACCCTTAGGATGATAGATCCCTAGGTTACAACTCCACTGAACAACTTCCAATTTATTGCCCAAAGTTTACACAAATGGAAGCGTAAAGTAAATTGTAAAACTTAATATCACTAAGCCTGATCCTTGACTCAATTAAGGTCTCAAGAGGATTGATTGTTGGAGTAGGAGAGTTCTTGTATAGATTTTCAAGGAGTTTTATCTTATACCAGAAACTTCCCTATCACTTAACTCTAACTATTTGAGCACACCCTTCTCTGCTAAGGGTGGTCTGACATGTCTCCTTGCACACCTTTCAGGTATGCATGTGTCCATAAACTCTAGTCGGCATTCACCACACACGGTTATTGTTTCTGCCATGCATTTCCATTTTGCCCGCCAGAGTGAAATCTTATTCACATTAGTACCTTGCCAATCGTGAACATTCAAGACACCTGATGAACTGGACTATCTATGACACCTTTCCCATATGCATTGATCCCCATATGATCCCAGAATCTACTATGAGTGGCTTATTTATCTACTATTTATAACTCATAGACTTCAAGTGTGTTCTACAAAATATGGTAGTTGTGTGGTGCTCCAATAGGTGCTACCCATGACCACTATCTCGGATCCACCTCACTCATGGTAGGAATCATGCTTTTTGTGCCTCTACACTTTGCTTATAAAGCCTATGGCATTGGAGACACGTTCAGGTTTAATGAGTATAAAACTCTCCCAATCACCTCAGCACTATCTAGGACTACCTTCAGGACCCCCACAGTTAACTCCTATTTGCTCCTCCAGTTTTGGTCTGCTTTACTTTGAACAACTTAAAGGAGGTACTCCATCTTCCACCCTATGCCTTCTCTATATCCCGCAAACAGTCTATGGTTAACCAGATGGCCATGGTGTATACCGTGTTGCCAGCAGGTCTGTAAAGATTGCCTTTTCCTACACTGCTCACAACTACACAACTGTTTGGCCATGATGTCCAGGCCTCAAGGTAGGGCTGGAAGCGCATTATAGACATAATGTCTCCAATTTACAGCTTCTTCAGAGCTCCATAGCTTGCCCAATATCAGTTCTTGAAATGCCAGATTCTAGTATCATACATAGCTTTACAGGATAAACATTCCAGTCATTTCCTGCAACCTCCCCACACCACTTCGTATTGCCAGGTACGGTAACTCAGGTTCCTAGACAGGGTAACGCAAGTCCTAAGGCAGGGTAACGGTGCTCTCTGAGTAGGGTAAACTACTCTGGAGGTTAGAGTAACTTTACCCTATTACCCTGTCCATTCCTATAGCGCAGATAGACTTCTTCTCCTCTTTGCCCAGTTACCCAGCCATGCAGGGTAACTAGTCCTCAGGAAATCCTTGACTATACTAAAACCTCCCAAGGGTGTATGCTCTAGTACCTAAGTGCCTTGTATGCCTAAGTGCCTTGTATACCTTACTGTTCATAATGGAACCCAGACCATCAGGTTTCTGTAGATCAAACTCTTGCTTGCTCCCCTGTTCCTCTCAGTCTGCCTCAGGGCTGCCTGCATGAGTGTAGATTCAGTCTGCCATAGCTTATGTATGCTGGGTCATTAGACCAAGTTAGTATTGCAAAAAATGTTGTCTTTCCTCAGGTCTTATAATATATTTAAAAGCCATATACTATTCCCGTACAATTTATTACCTGTTTTAGTAAAACGATAGCTAATAGGTAATTGCAGTATTTGTTCAACCTCATTTGCTATCAAAAAATCAATGTGGGAACACATAGACAAGTACTTCTATATAAATAATACTATCAAATATAATGGTTTCTACCAGTTAGTACTCTCAAACACTGGCGACAATGCCTCAACCTTGGTTTCTAAAAGCTCTAGTCTCCCACTTATTATATCAATAGTCACGCACTCAAGGCTTTTATCTGATAACATACTTACAAGAGTGTTTATACCACATAGCATACTTTATATGAGGAGGTAAAGTACTATAGTTATAGATAAGAAGATACAATAATAATAGTATGAAGAGCTTCATCCTTCTAGGTTTTATTGACCACATCTATACTCACTCTTCCCTTAACCCTAACCCTATAACTTATAACTGTAAGTCAACTATCATACTTATAATATAGTCATATGCACTAACTATATTATATATGTGAAACCTATAACTTACAATCTAATTTCTGTGCAAAACCCATAGTATTATTTGACTTACAACTGTTAGTTACTCAAGTGTATCAATCAATCACAACATATTATTGACTTACAACTATAAGTCATATAAAACCTTCTGACTTAGATGTGAGTTATAGTACAAAATCCCACTATGTACTGTTTTGAGTCTTCTATAACATAATCAACCAGCTACTCCTATTACTATTTAGAATATCAATATATTTCTTTCACAATACAAACTCTACATCTTTCTTCTATATATGTAACCGGTATGGGTACCTGGTTAGTTTATGTTTGGTTTTATAGTATCGTTTAATACTTGTATTGTTTCGTGTGCTATCAGTTGATAGACACAATGTTTTGTGTTTGGTTTCAGGGTGTCGTTTGATACTTGTATGGTTTTGTGTGCAAGCGGTTGATACACACAATGTTTTATATTTGGTTTCACAGTATTGTTTGATACTTGTATTGTTTCGTGTGCTATCGGTTGATACACACATTGTTTTATGTTTGGTCTCACAGTATTGTTTGATACTTGTATTGTTTCGTGTACTATCGGTTGATACACACAATGTTTTATATTTGGTTTCACAGTATCGTTTGATACTTGTATTGTTTCATGTGCTATCGGTTGATACACATAAGGTTTTGAAATATCTCCCATACTGGAGATAAGCGATATGCTGTATTTAAAGACCCCTGATTTCTATGATAGAAACAGCAGACTTCGACAGACAGTATTCTTAATATACTTGGTGGAATAGTTACCTTTTGATTTCCTATTACATCCCATTCAAAGACTCCTTTAGTAAACAGCACTCACTTCTTATTAATCAAGAAGCCATCTGCTCCTATTGTACTGCTACGTGACTAGGGCCCAGCCCTAACACGTTACAATATATATACAGTGAGTCTTCCTAGCACTCATGTCATCACATATCAGATCCTAGTCTGACTTGCTTGTTCCTAGTGGCTGCTACCACCTAAGACTTACCATTATACTTGCAGTTATAATACTAGAATGTTGTACTGGTCTGCAAGTGCTACAAGGTTTGGTTTCTTATATTCTAAGGTTTTAAGAGATGTAAGGGCTGGCAGAATTCTTATCTCAATATCCTTATATATCTCTACCCACTAGCTAGGCAGTGTAATAGCAGGTAGTCTAAAAGGCATACTGGTAATCAAATAGGTGATACTAGAGATTGAAAAAGGAATCTCATAGTAAAAGTAGGTGAATTGTACAGTTTGCAGATATTCACCAGAATATAGATGAAAAGGAAGTCTCTAAGTACTAATTATGGTACTTAAGCTGTTATTTTAATACCAGTAAATACAAAATAGAATATTATATACAGTTAGCCTTGCTATTGTTTTTCAGCTATCGCGATTTATCCAAATTGAGTAGCAATACTGTATTGAGCTACCAAGAAATTACAATAAGCTGTATAGCTACATTGAGTAACATTGCTCTGTTGACCCACAAATAGTTGCATTAAACTAGAAGTCATGTTCAACTGGCAAGTCATGTTAAGCTACCAGGTACTCTGTAAGAGTGCCCCAGGTTGCAAGCAAGCAAGTAGCCACAAGTTATAGTAGCTAGCTACAATCTTAGCATCAGTATCTACTGCATAAAGTAAAGTATAAGGCTTTTAGATACACTTTAATACTAGTATATACCTCCATGCACCTCTATACAAGCATAGTCTATTTTACAAATATCAAAATATAACAAGTAGATAGGTTATCATATGATCAGATTGCATTTTCCAGACCTTTCTTGCATAGTATTATATATAACAAAAGAGAAGATAGTTTCAGGCTTGGCAGGAATACTATAATATCATGCAAGAGCAGATATTTATTTACCTCATTTAGGTGTTTTCAATAAAGCATAACCTACCAAATACTGGTCCAGAGTATATAAAGAAACTATTTAAATATAAATTAAGTAAAGCAGAATAAAAGTATAGTTTTTTAATTCTTAAAAGCAAGTAGAAGGAATTGTATACTCAATTTAAAAGCACAAGATTTTGATGTAAAATTCACAGTCTTGACATTGAAATGAAACATAAAATGATGACTAATCTGAAAGTTTTGAGCATGTACAGAGAGAATAATAAGTGCATATCATGAAGGGATTACTTATGATGCAGCTGACTTCAAAGAGAAGATAATAAGAATCTATAGATACCATTACAGAGTCTCAAATTCTCAAACTGTATAATTGTATTAAATAAGTATACTTTCTTTTATGCATTACATTATTTATACTCATTCATAGTCAATCACGAATAGGCTTGGCAATTTTTTTGTACCGCCACTGTTGCATTTTCCTGTGCCACATGGTTCACACTCTTCCGTCTTAAACCATATCGTATCAACTTATACTCTGGCGCATGCTTGTTGGGGGCCGCCCCGCCTCGCCTCAACCTAGCTTCCCTAGCCCCACAAGCCTCACCATGCCGGACGAACAACCCGGAAACTTTTGGGTCGATACCGAAGACGGTAAATTAGCAATCCTATTCCTTTTTTATCCTACCAAAACTAATGGATTAGATTGCGGCGGAAACTCAAGCGGCGAATGCAGCAGGGTATCCACCGCTGAGTCGCAATGTGAGCATACATCGATTTGACTTTTGGCCAGGGTGACTGCTGATTGATAGATTAGATGAGAGCAGGCTCGTTGCGGAAGTCGTGGTGGCGCCGGAAGGGGACTTAGTGCTCGAGGTCCCTTCCAAGAACGGACTTGCCAGACTCAAAGTTTCTTCGCAGGTGATGTGTCTGGTTTCACCGGTATTCCGCGCTATGTTAGGTCCTTCATCCATGTTCAAGGAAGCTTGCGAGCTGCGCGCCTCGACATCAGGCTACGTACTACAGCTCGAAGGTGATGATCCGGAAGCGTTCGTGCCGATATTGCACATTCTACATTGCCGGACCGAGAAAGTCCCCTCCACCATCTCGTTCGAGGATCTGTTCCACATTGCGATTGTTTGCGACAAGTACGATTGCGCGCTGGCCGTGGCTGTCTGGGTTGACATTTGGGCTCAGGGGTGGAGTGGTCTCGCCTTCGACACAAATTATTCCGAGTGGATGTTTATTTCTTGGGCCTTTTGCCTACCTTCGGTATTTGAACCGTTGAGCCGGAAGATAGTTATGGAAGGGCGATACGATGATATTCTAGGTCAACTCCTTTGGGGAGGGAGGAGCTTGGATGAAGTAATGGTCCCCGATCCAGTCATCTGTAGGCCACTATCTACTCTAAGATCCCGGGCCGTGAACTGAACTAATGGTAGCCGCGATACTCCAACTACGCTCCGACGCCATAAAAGCTATACTCGATGACACTGAATCCTACCTAGATCTCTACTCCAACGCGGAGGGAACAAGGTGCTTGTACCAAGTTCCCGAATGCGACGTCATGATTCTCGGCAGCATCGTCCGAGAGTTCCGAAAGCGCGGCCTACGCAATCGCGAAAAGTTTTTACTTATGAGCTTGAATGAGGTGGTAGCAAGTATTAAGGGGATAAGTATCTACTTTTATTCGGAGGCCTTCTTTCACGGGGATACCTGCAGCCCCTTGCCAGAGCTTTTTGCAAAGATTGATAAGATTTGCGAGAGTATTGAAGAACTGAAGCTCGAGAGGTTTAGTAAGGGTGTTGTGTGGCGCAAGTATAAAGACGCATTCGGGGGCAAGTTGGAGCCCTTAGAATATAAGCCTGTGTAGCTTGGAATGGTGCAGGGAACGTTCACCAAAGGTATGATAGCAGGTGGGGGGGATTTCCAGATCTTAGCGTCACGGATCATCATCACGTGTCTTTGCGAGGGAGCTTTTGTTCTGATGAAACATTCAGCGGGCGTTTGGGCCACCACGATTTTAAAAACGGGATTTGGATGATTCTAAACCACATGTAAAACCCTCAAATCGCAACGCTCTTAAACCATGATTTGCAATCGCGGCGGGCCAAAACGATCCATGTTCCCTGCTCTGGCTTTGGTTCTTTTATTTGATTAGAGTTAGACTTTGAAAATTTCCATTTCCATTTTAGTTTGATTCCCACCCGGTACACCGGTACCACCCTTATCCTAAATCGAACGAGTTCGCCCGTTCCAGAATTAACATCCCCTAGCTGCCCTGGGCAGGCATACAGTGACGGATTCTCCAAATCATATCAGGATTTCGAATGGTTGTTCGAAGCAAATTATCGTAGCTGCGCACAGCCCCCTAATCGCTGGAGGCTCGAATTACCCATTTTTCTAGTACCGATAGCCGCAAATTACATTAGTCTACCATACCACGCGTAGGGCACTAGGACTGAGGGCAATTTGAAAACGGTGAATTTGCGTATCAAGCATGCAGCGGGGAAATGACACAGGAATAAGCAGTGCGGTGACACTGAGGTATCATAAATATTTTGACAGCGCCGTGCCCCCACATCACGATCCACCAATCTACCATACTACTCGTATTATCCTAAAAACGGAATAAAGTTACTATCGGTGCGAATTTGAACCCTCCGTCTCGAGCACTTCCGGCCCCTCTGCCACATTGTCAGTACGCCCCATAAACAATGTGGAAAAAATGCGAGATTAACCTTCCAGATACCTAACAGTCGTGAATCTCACCCCATCGTCAACCCTGGCACGTAATGTTTGCGCCAATAACCCTCCCCCGAGCCGCTCATAAGGTCCAATCCTTTACTGTGCAAATCATCCTCATCGACTGATGCGCCCCTCACGGACAGAAAGTCTTCCGCGCCTATCTCCCGACACGATGTACCGCCTCCACATTGGGCGCAAAAGCCTCTTCTACCCTTCTCAGAAGAGGCTACTCCTTAAAAGTAGTCTTAGAGATCCAAGTTGCCTGATTAGCATTAACATTCACGAAGGTTCCGATGAAGCCCCCAAGGGTTTCACGACACTGTCTCGTTAGGCTTGTTGGTTCCGTTGGCGAGTGGATAGTATGTGGGATCCGACCTGAGTGCAGTGACAGTGGCTGATACCAGGCGGGTAACCGGTGCCAGAAGGAAATTTTATTTTATACAGTATCTGACACCACGGCACTCGCAGCGACCTTCAATCGATTCTATGCATTCTTGTTAGTAGAGGATCCCTGATATCTAATAAGTACCCACCGGGCCTTGAGGACATCCTGCCGGTACCCGAGTACGAGTACACTTCGGCCCAGGTCCCAAGTTATATGTTGCGCTGTTTCAATATTTTCCGTCTGATCCCCCGGATAGTAGGAGGCGGCTCGGGAATGATTACAATTCATCGCCGGAAAAGTGGGGACAACTCATACCGGCAGGGCATTGGCCTCGGCAGGTGTCCTAGGTCCGTCGATATCTTTTGAATGAGAATGATCCAACATCTTTGTGAGGGATATTCGAAGCCCAATTGATAAGACATTTCCATGGATCGTAAAAATCATGCGGGCTCGATGAATCTGACCAACGATGTATGCGATCGTTACACGAACTCGTATTCTCCTTACTCTTACCTCTGGAGATTGGGGAACTCGGGTCACCCTTGTTAACTCGCAGTATCGCAGCCTTTACGACCTGTAAGAGCTAATTGGGCCGTATTTGAGAAACCCTGTGGACCTATGCATCACCCGTATCTCTTCGCACTCCGGGATTGCATGGAGTGATATTTTATGATGGGGAGTGCGAATCTGCGGATCCTGGGACTCCTCCTTGGTGGCGTTTTGGGGCTCTTTACTCGTATCGGTCCGGTCGAGCAAACGGCCATGTCCTTGAGAGGTTACAGGGAACCCATAATCTAGAGCATACATATAACTCACGACCTAGCGGACAACTACCGGTATCCCACCAATTCGCCTTCGGCTCGGTGAGAGGGGTATTCTACAAAAAAAAAAACGCTACGAGTGCTGTACCGGCGCGCTGGAAAAGCCTCACGCGAGACCTCGAGGGTCGGCGCCAGCCCGCTACCGTGTTTCGCTCATCCAGGCGCCCCACATGTAAATTCTCATTTCTACCTTGCTTGCCTTCGGATCGCCTTTCCAAGACGGCCGTGTATCTGGCGGGCGGTAGGGGTTCACTCCCGGCGAGCGAGGGAGAGAGTATACGTTAGTGTTGGGTTGCAGGTAAAGGGTAACGACCTTATCAGTAGATCCAGGGATGCATTCGGTTTCTGCAGGGACGGTAGCGGTATCTATATAATATGTATGACGCGATGCATAACGGATTCTTTTGTTTCTATTTTTAAATTTGCTCCCCCAAACTATTTTTGCGGCGTAGGGTAGGCTCCCGGAGAAAATGGATTCGATATGACACAAACCTCTCGGGTTTTTACGAGCACCGTACCTTACCGTACGCTACAGCACCGGAATTGTGTTGCCAGGTTTCACCGTACTGCACTCTCCACCTGAGCAGAAGAATGGAGTCCAAAAAGCGCCAGTCAGCATTACTATGATACCATAAATTTGAAATCAAAAGGAGAGCTTTGTGTGCCTGCACTTTAATGGAGGGGAATTTTCACGGCATGACGGGTGGAATCTGACGGTAAAGCAACCCGATCTCTGAGAGTTGCAATCATTTGTTGCGCCGTGTCTCCTGGCATTAGACAATACAATAGTTAATCCTGGTAACCCACAATACCATTGTCCCGGATCATCTGATAAGCTTACCGCCATCCGACAGCCCTGCATTAGGCTTTCTCTCCTGCATAATCGAGCGGACCCCTGCCGCCCGCCAAAAACGCGGCGATCCCGGAAGGGCGGGCGGAGGGAAAGCAAGGAAGAGAGGAGGATTTACATGCGAAAAATCCGGACGGGCGGAAGCACAACGAGAGCAAAACGCTGCGGCAGCCAACGCCTCCGGCGGAGAGATTACATCCAACCTTTTATCAAGCATATCCGGCTCTAGACTCAGTATACCTCCCGCGAATGGCTCAACAAAGCTCCCACATTTCCGATGCAGCATCTACTCCGGTCCAACCGCTTCCATTGATCCTAAACCCCCCTGCCGTGAATCCCGGGGGACAGATGTTGCGGATTGGCGGAGCTCCCAAGCAACAAGCGATGAGGTAGCAAGACCAGCAATTTGCAGGGATCCATCAAGAGATCTCCCGCTGGTAAGTCTACAACCTAGATTCGAGTGTCCAGTGACCAATACTGAAGGAGTCCCAGGAATACAGCAATAGGGTGCCCCGCCATGCCAGCTCATCATTGTTCAAGATTCACAGGCTACACAGAGGAGAGGTTTCCGCTTCGGAATAAGCATGAACTTCTTTTTCCATTCAGAGCACCAGAATTCACTGTTTCCCGATGCCCTCCGTCGATGATTTACCAGCCTCGAGGTCTCTTCTGCAGTACCGGTATCTCCCCCCCGCCGCCGCCGCCGCTATGCCTTCATAGGAAACCCTAACCCAACCACCATACCCAAGACGGTAGAGAATCGAGAAAGGCGTGCGAATATAAGCCGCCCCTCCTGAAGGCCTGAGGCACCAGAGAGAAGGGGGGGGGCTGCCACATTGCGATACCGGTACCGGTACCGGCTCTCGAGGTAGTTTGCAAGATGATTTGTGGTTCGGGGGTTCCAGTAACTTAACTTACCATGGAGTCGGTTGGACAAGAAGGGTGCAATCACTTGCGTTGAAACTTTTTCAAGCCCACAGCACCCGTCCCCTTGGAACTCTAACTACCGGTAGTCCTACTTCTCCCCTTGCACTACTAGTCTCTCATCCACCAATCCCGTCAAACTAATAGCGAAATTACTAGACTCGAGCACTACAATAGGACACCGCGAGTCAAGACATCACCCCATGTACTACAATGAACCCCCGCGAGACGTAGTCCACATCCCGGATTTGAGCCCGCGCGGTGAGACCCTCTAGTTCTACGGGGCACCTCAATTCTTCTATCAACTATCCCGACACATCTCTTGGGGCTTTATGTAGCTTGAACAACCGGCCTCGACCCGCTCATCAGCACCCGTGGGAACAGGTGCTGATATCGGAACGCTTACTGGTAAGCACCTTATGTCGGTAAAATATCCTTTAATCTGATTGCAGCGATAAACTCCAAGCTCAACGCCCTTCTTGGACGGCTAGGTTTGCCCGCTCACGGCAATGTCAGTGATCGGAAATGACGGTTCATCAAGTACACTGGCATGCTTTGTAATTTGGTTTGATGCCCTATTGCCGGTGGAGGTTTTCCTTTCCCTCGTTCGGTTCGGGTTTGGGACTATTATGGCTGGCGCTTCTCCGCATTTATTCAGGCTGGAGCCAGAGGTTGTCACCCTCAGAATAACCGGGCGCATTAGATGATAAATTGCCTCCTCCTGTATGTAGATATACTGAGGTTCTTGGTGGGAGCTGCATTACTGATTTTTATGCAGCGGGTTGAATTGAATTCACTTTTACGTGCATTGAAACCCCGCGCCATGTATGAGGGTGACCCCCTGACTGGAGCAATGCGATCGACGTCTTGAGAGAGATGTGCGAACGGAGTGAGGATGTAGTGTGGGGTTAGTAGGCCCATGGGATTGTTTGAACGCAGCGAGTTGCCCCGGGCTAAAGCCATGCATCCAGCGGCTAGGGACCTCTGTGGAGCAAAATGTAAACATCCGTCTTTAACTGCCGAAACGCGGTGCGCCAGCAGCAATCCTGAAGAAATACGCGGTATTTACGAGAACATTTTGGGCCCAGGGATCAGTTCAGAATGCTGCGCGCCAGACTTGGTGAAGTGAGGTAAACACAAGAGGCGCCAGTTCCCGTCTAGCACTTGGGGGAAGTGATGAAGCCCCTTTAAAATTCCAATTCAGCTATCAGGCACCGATCAATGCTAGCATTCCGCAGGCTGAACAATGACTAGGCTTCCGGATTCGATTGCTGAAAAGGATACTGGTTGACAGAACGCTCGGAAACGCAACTACGGAGAGCCCGGATTCCATCTTGAACACAAAGATAAAGGTCTATGACCGCATAGCCGAATATCTTCAAACCAAAGAATATCCTACGGGAGGGGATCCAGACCCCGGAGAATCGAGCATTGATCATCCGGTATATACGACCATGAACCCAATACTCATCCATTTATACGCAAGGCCAGAGGCTCTACTATACACCTACAAAGCAAGAAGGAGATCACCCCCATAATTAGTGCGATAGGAAGCGTGAGGGAATGCGTTTTACCGGAACCGATCTCTGAAATGGAAGGCCCATCCCGATAGAGGCAAAGAAGTATTTCCAGCGCCCGGTGATGAAGCAGTGTCTGCTAGCAGTGAGAGGCATGCGAGGCAGCAATGGTGGATGCAAGGTGAATGACTTCGCCACCAGGGGAGAGCAATGAAAATGCTCGAATACGGTGGTGTATCGTTTCGGAAGGAAAACATCACAATTGCGGCATTTGGTTCAATGGATGATAAAAAGGATAAACGGTTAGGGGAGGATTCCATATTGGCGCGCCGCGTCAACTTCGCATTAGCTGGCGGAGGTACCAAGGAGAGATTATCGAAGGTGAGTGCTTAGCGGAGTTCTTCCTATTTATGGCATCATAGCTATCATAGTTTATTATTCAGATGACCGGACGGCGGTGGGCGAGCGGACCCGATTTATTCGGCGAGGAGCTATCATAGCATGGATTGTGGGTCGTTTGCACTTGGTGGAAGGGTGTGTATTAGGGCTTAAAGGGGATCCTGTGCGAGGTGAATTGGTTGTGGGAGCGCGCAAACAGCCTCGAAAGTGCACCAATTCTTACGTGCTTTGCTTAAGCTTGTACAGCAAGAGCAGAATTAAAAAAAGATCTCCGAGAATACCAAACTCAGTCCTTATTCCCTCGACAGGGAAACCGTGATACGTTGTAGACAACGGGCTATCCCAACGTTTTACCCCTGTCCCCGACTGCCAACCCTCTCTACGGAACTCGTCGAATATAATTTGAGAAGAGGTTTCCGGTGTAGCGGAAGCTGAAGAGGAGGAGGCTGCCAACTTATGCATTCGCCTTTCGAACCCGTTCTCCCCCCCCCTCCCCTCTTCGACTAGTGCTACTTATAAGGCATTCTATCCATTGCTACGTTAATAATACGTGTCGTTCCAAACCATTGATAAACCGTTCAACGCTAAAAGGCCACCACCAGTGCCCCCTGACCGAGAACCGTCTCAGGCTGGCAGACCCCCGGGTCCAAGGGTAGTACAGTACCATAGATCCTACGACAACGAGCTTCAGAAACCCAAACGGACTCCGTGAGATAAAACCCAAGTCACAAGATATGTTGACGTTGTTCACCTGCGGGCTTTCCGAGGGACGCCACTAACTTACTCGAAAGATATCTTGTATGCCCCACGTTAAGGACTTGTAGTCTCCCCGCGGGTTTTGTACGGGTTGCTAGCTTGGTGAGAAATTATGACGACCCCGCGTGAAAAAGAAAAAATTACCTTATGGGTTTTTGCGGGGGGCGTTACTGCTGGTGAAACCATCTCTTATGCAGATAGTATGAAAGATTGTGTGTGACTTTGGCGGGGGGGGGGGCGTGGCCTTATCCGAAGGCTATACTGAACATTGGTTTAAATTGGCGGAGCAGAGCCCGATTCCCGGAGTCTCTTTATGGCCTCGAGCTGCTGCTTTTAGACACCGTAGAGGATCACACTCTCATCGCTCGAGTGATATCAAGTGATTCCACGGATCTTCTACTGTACATTCGTTCTTGTGAAAATCTCCCAGATGAAGATAGGAGAGCTATCACAGTGAACCCTACTGTGGTCGAGAGAATACACAAGAATTTAATAAACTTTTGAATCGAAGTCGGTTGAGGTCTTGAAACCGAGCTGTTGTCCCGTACTACATCCAAGGGTGGAGTTGGGCTACGTAGCTAAACTACTACTTGAAATGAATCATGCACAAGATATCATTTCATCTTTTGTCTCGAAACGGGTTTCAACCAATGGATTATAAACCATAAAACACCACTATCCGTGGATTGCAAAGTGCGAAAAAACCTCGAAATCTCACATTCGTCAAGGACACTCTCCATAAACAGAAAAACAATGCCTATTACCAGGTCTAGAAGCACCGCTGGTCACGGCTTGCTCTCTGGCGACCACCAGGAAGTCATTAATCAGTGGTTCACACATTACAAATTCAGCTTCACCAATCCCGAAGATCTGGCAGCCAGGCTCACCCAGCTCAAACGACGCCACAAACGCCGGAGGCCCGACCGGGCAGTACCTGGAAATTGCGATAGACTCCTAGCAACCCTGACAGAGATATCTTCGTTGCCGCGCCACAGACACCGCAATGATGCCGCCAACATCGTCAGTCAGGTGCACGCAAGACTGACGAGGGGGACTGTTCAGACACTGGTGCCGGACCCGCGAAGGTTCGGGCGCTTACCGGATCCCGGAGCTGCAATTTCACCGTTTGCCGACGACCCTGTCCCGGAGGTGATCGGGGTTCTCCCCCGCCGCCGTGCACCCGGAGAACCCGTACCGGATGTCTCTACCCGCAGAACACTCCCGAGACACACCAGTGCCACACCCGCACTTCCGGCCGGAAACGAAGGACTGATCGACGATACGGTTCGATGGATTCCGGAGACCGAGGATTTCATGGCAGCGATGCATAATTTGCGAACCATGGGTGCTAATGATCCAGGCCTCCATGCGCCGCTTCTTGTTGATCATCCCCGGGAGGTGGTAATGAATTTCCCGGAGACTATTGCGCTCATCACCGCGCCAGTGCCTCAGATAGATGCGACCTTGCGGACAGCCCCAAGAAGTCCGCTGACCATATATGACACTAGGGCAGGGACCCCGCGTACTCAGGGAGCCTTAACCCAGGACCATTATATCTACAACTTGATCGATTTCTTCCGTACCAAGTTACTCGAGCCCGCCATCGCCGCAAAGTATGCGATCATTAATCGAGCCCATCCAAGCAGGTACGGCTCAGGAAGCGCAGATAATATAGCCGATGAACCCCCTGCTACAGTTAATGAAGGTCTGTACTATAGTTGGTCTTCCCCCCGCCCGCACCCCTTTGAGGGGGGGTTCCTTTTTCCCTTTCTTCCGTATAAACTGACGATTTGAATAGTTGAGAGTGTGATGAAATGGATTTTGCACGGTTTTCCTGTGATAGAGATACTCCGCGAAGGCAAAAATCGAGGCGGTAGAGAGCCAATAGACGGGTGTTATGGGTACGTCTCCCGACACGGGCCACACAGCCACAAATTGTTTCTCAATTCAATATTCTTCGACACCATTGAGGAGGCATACCGGGAGGGATTAGATTACGATGCAATCGTACTCCTCCTTTTCGCTACCACAGCTCATGAATTTGGTCATTACCTGAACTCCTCTGTGAGTAGTCCCTCTCTAATATCCCCCCCTTCCAAGAGTCCCTTACTAACAGAAAATATCCAGTGGCATGTTGGAGCAGCACGTAACAGATACTTTCGAACTCCACGGGGACTACGATATCTCGTCCAAGTAACTAGAGCAGAGGATAGAAATGATCCCGACTTCGATCCTGATTACCTGCTTAGCGGGGAAATCGGGCAAATCATTGAATGGCTGCTCTTTGGCTTCATCAGTGATATAGGGGATGGGCCCGTGGGTATGCTCGGCCAACCTCTGTACGTCACCGGATGGGGCAGCTGGCCGGGTAACAACATACTCCTACAGGATTATGCCTGTAAGAGATTGCTGGGGACACGCCCGCATCTACGAATGCCCGCCCCCGAGCTAAGGGTATTCGCTGAGAATCTAAGAAGGGAAGTAGAATCCGAGGACTTGGGCCCACTGGGTCTCGGGGACGCCCATGAGGAAGAAGTCGGTGGGCCATCAGAGCCAGGAGCGCCCACCCCCGAGAATGCGGGAAGGGAAGAGACACCTGAGGAAGTAGAGCCAAAAGATCTCGACGAACACTATGAGGAAGTAGTTGTCCTAGCTGACCCACCCGATGTAGACGCGAGGCGCTCCGGTGTAAGTATTCCTAATACCGCCAGAGGCAAGGCATTCCGTGACGCCTTCATACGCCTAGATGTTGAAATCGAAAGAGCGAGGGGCGGGGGGAGAGCCCGAAGGCATCCCAACCGTGTCAGTTCATGCGGGGCCAGTACGGGCGGATGGGGTTCGGACCCCAATGTCCGTCTTCACAATAACCTCAACTGGCGTACACATGAAATCCCTCCAGATTCCACCGGCCTTCTCTCCTTCCTCTCCAGTTTTGACCGTCGGGCTATCATGGTCGGGTACATATTCCTATGCATAGCTTCCGATTTTGGTCTCAGGACGATATGGCCCAGGTTCACCTCGCCATACTCTTCGATCCTTACAACCACCGTCATGGTTTTGGGACTATTCTCCGTGAGAATCCCGGATTCCCTAACAGCTCGCTCCGATCCCATCTTCTCCGTATGATGGGGGATCCCGTTCGAGTGAGTGGTTATGATGTAGAAGTCGTGCCCGCCCAAGAAGGATAACTATTAATAGAGATTTCGAATGATGTGTGTGGTATTTGCGACAATGTTTCAAAGATTCAACAGACAATTGTAAATAGCTCGTTTGAAATTCCGTACGGAGAGCAGAGGAAGAAAAAGAAAAAAAGAAGAAAATTTTGATTCCAGATATTAACAGCCCCCCTGCCCCCCCCCCCCTATCCTTGCATTCTCCAGGACTACGGTACCGCAGTTAAGTGCAGCGCCGCGAATAAGTTGTTGACCGGCCGAGAGGGCTAGCACGCGGAGTCCGGGAAATGTTGGAGGAACTGGAGGTGTCACTGACGCCCAACATTTGCCCGTAACTGCGACCGCACCGTAATCCACGGCGCCGTCGGCACACCCCCGATCCGAAAGACGTTTGATGGTGTCGCGCATCACACATCCCCCCATGGGCCCAGAAAACGAGCTCTGACGTCGGTTGAGTCCTTTTTCACCGTGGGAGCAGAGAGAGAGAGAGAGAGACAGGACCAATGGAGTCCGCAGAGGGCCCAATAAGCATTCAAAACACCGTTGGTGGTGGTTGCCCACTCCCGATTCGGGTTGTGAGTTTATTTAGAATGAGGCGCAGGGAAGGGTAACACTCGAGAGGGAGGAGGAGGAGAGACAGAGAAGAGAAAAGAAAAGAAAAGAAAAGAAAAACAAGCGGTTTGTCGCTCTCGTTCTCGCTGTTTCCGTGCCTGGCGCAACCAATACCCGCCCGAGTCAATCAACGACAAACACAGGATCTCAAGTGTTCCTTGGGCTAGTGCTGAGCGATGCAGGGTGAACCAGGGCTCAATCCTTCTGGAAATGCACGGGTATCATGCTGGATTTGTGTAGCCTAGCTATCCGATGGAGATTGAGGCAGGTACTGGTCCTTCCCTCTCTCTCTCTCTCTTCCTTCAGAGACAAGACAAGACACGTAGTTCAAGGTACCGTACAGTACGGTAGGGTGCTGTGAGGGAAGAGCAGCGCCCTGGCAGGCGGTGTATCATATCGCAGAGAATATGTGCCGGATTGTGTGGGTAAGATGGGCACAGACGAGCAAGAGCACGCACGCTACTGTATGATACCTACACATCCGCTCAGAGGACGGAAGCTCCACCTTTTTCTTTTTTCTTTTTTTTTTTCTTTTTTTCTTCTTCCTCTTCTTCTTCTCCTTCTCCTTCTTCTTCTTCTTCTTCCTCTTCTTCTTGCTGTTTTGCTGTTGCGCCCCTCCGCCCATCACACAGGAGCAAGCCTTGTGCACCCTCGTCTATAACAGCTCAATGAAAAACCCGATGCTCATCACGGACCACCCCAGATCTAAATATATACATTTCACCGCCATATCCCTCCCCACGAACCCCTGGAGCCTGGAGCCACCGACCCCGCACGCCGATATTCCCTCCCAGATTCGGCTCCATCGAAGCCGCATACGGGTATTCAGTTACCGTAAAGGGGGGGTGGGTTCGGGGGGGGGGTTTCGTTTTCTTACGATCCTTTATCCCTTTGTTTTCTCTCTTTTTTTTTTTTCCTAACCCCAGCTTAACTTACCCGCCCACGGTTTTTCCCCAGCGTGCAAGATCGCAAAATTTCACGGCCCAAAAAGCAAAAATTCCTGCGATCTCTGCGCAGTCAGTAATAGGTGATAGTTTATGAACCGTTGACCACGTCACGACGATAGCCTTGGGATGAGCATCACTTACGGTACGGTAGCTGTAAATAGCAACATGAGAGAACGGTACTTGGAAAGGATTGGGCTTTTTCCTATATCATAAATCAAATCAATCCAGTAATTTATGCGAACCTTTGTGAACCATCTTGTGGCCTTATTCTCTTTTTTTTTTTTTTTCCTTCTCCTCCCTCCTCTCCTCTCTCCCTCTCTCTCTCTTCACGAGGGTTTTCAAACGTCGTGTAAGCACCGTGTTAGATCTACCGTGATTCCCCGAGACCCGGAGTTCGTGTGCAAAAAAGAAAAGAAAAAAGAAAAAAACAATGTTCTCCGTTTCTTTTTATATCCTCTCCTCCAGGAGGATGGAAGCTTGTTCGGACTATGATGCTCACATCCCTTCCCTTTTCCCCCTTATTCCTAACCTCATGGAAGCATCCGACCGTTTCTCCACGGATCAAGAGAACTCGGCTAAACTAGCAATTTAATCGGTGGTTTGAGGAAAACCGTGGTACGACAGGAAGGGAGGGAGTGATGGTGCACCTCCAGCTTCTCCATCGCCGAGAGAGAGAGAGAGATAATATGCAACAGTGAGGATGGTGGAATACCGCCGGTAGGTGGATGGCAGGAGCAACCTTACACTTGACAATTGTTTCATCTTGTCCAGGATCCGTCGGACAGAACGTCACTCGGTTTTCTCCTATGGGAAACAGAAGCCGATTAAGACGGCAAAAGATGTCCAGCATGCCGGACAATTTCATCGCGGGAATGAGGCTCGCTGTATAAACTCTCTTCCACTCCATCGCCGACATCTCTACTATCCACCCACCCACACTCAATCCCCCCCCCAAATGTAAGACTGCAGAGTTCAACCGCTACGAAACGCTAAACGGGGCCCCTAGCGAGACAGAAATGCAGTAGAACAGTCCAGCTTATGCACACGGAGATTTTAGTGGTCTGAGTTTCGAATCAAAGACCAAGGAACTCAAGGGGGGGGGATGAGAGCAGGAAAGGGCAGAATGGGAAGAGAAAGAGACAAACCCATACGGTAAAGCTTAGCAATGTACGTTATTACTTATTATAACTTTTTTCTTTTCTTTTTTCCTTCTTCTTCTTCTTCTTCTTCTTCTTCTTCTTCTTCTTCTTCTTCTTTTCCCTCCTCATAAACTCGGAGGGCTGAAAACTGCTTCATCCCCGCGTCCCCGTGACAGTCGCCTGACGGGTCTCCAGGTATACAGAATGGTACACTACTGTTTACCTTCCTTTGCCTAGCGAGAAGAGTTAAATATATCTCGACTGAGCTGCGGTACTCAACCCCACATACTCGAAAGCACCTGCACACCTTTTTTCCCCATACGGGTAGCGTCATGCCCATTCCATGATACCATGTTCTTTGTCAGTAGAATATATACCTCCATTTCGAGCTTAGACCCGTACTGTACCACCACTACCACCTTACTCGAAAGTATCCTCACCATACGCTGCAGTACCGCCGTAGACCCCCCCCCACACTCACTCACACACACCCTCCCTCCCTCAATAGCCTAGCCCAGCCCTCTTCCCCCTTCCCATGTCCCACTTTTTTTTATTTATTTTTATTTTTCTATCTTATCCTAGCCTTAATTCACCTCCTTCTGCTACTGCTCTACCTACCGGTGTGATTTGTCGTTGGGTGAGTTGATCATGGAGGGAACCTCCTGGTACCTTTTCTGTTTTTCCATGATACCTTTTTCTCATTTTTTTTTTCTTTGTCTCCGGGGAGATGCGAGGTATTTACCCTTTTGATCCCCTTCTCCCGGCTCTTTGTAGACCAGCCCCCTCCCCCCGGGTTCTTTGCACCGAATATTTTGCCTGGAGTTAAGGCACGAGATGGGTACTATAGCGAAATCTACCGTTTGTCGGAGCTGTTTACGATACTTTGGCCGATGCCTTATGTCTGCCAGTCTCCGCTTTTGAGTGGAAAAAAAAAGAAAAAAAAGAAAAAGAAAGGAGTAAAGGAAAAGGAAATGCAAGCATGATGGATAAAACCCTAACCCAGCGGCTCTTGTGGTTGGAGCAGTGCTAGTGTGCTCGTGAACAAACCACAACTCATCACTCATCACTCGGGTTATCCTCCCCCCTCCCCTCCTTCGACCACGGGCTCTCCTGACGAAACCAAGCGCGGGTCCCATATCCGTGGTAGCACTGCTGTATGCCATATTGTCACCGTCATGACTGTACATCACCTAAATGCCTAAACTAGCCCCAATTTTATCGAGCAAACCTCCAACCCCAATTGAACAGCGATTGCAGCTAACAGCAAGACTTTTTTTTTTTTTTCTTCCTCCCTGTGCGCCCTCATATCCCCAGTTTGTCTCTTTGCCACAGGACCCAGCGTCCCGAATATCAGATGGACGGTAAACTTTGAACCATGGGATTTCATCTACCCGCTCCGGACTTTCTTCCGCCTTAATATACATAGGGCACAAGAATCGTAAGAATGAGCAACTGAAACACATTAGAAGAAACTGCATCGAAGGGACGTGAAACTCCTCCTGATAGCTAAATCGAGAGCTCATATATGGTTCATGAAATAACGCAGAAACGTGACCTCGCGATAATACTAAACTGAAAATAACTAGGAATTAAAGAGTAAGAGAGGGAAGTTAAAAGAGAACGAGATCGTGAGGGCAGGGGTATCGTGAGGTGATCGTTATGCGCATCAACATCGTAAACCACCCGAACGTTGAAATCCGATAAGAAACCATGGGAAGAGTAGTAGATAAATAGAAAGGAAATTAACAAACTAGAAATTAGAGTTAGGAGAGGAGCAATGGCCCGAGGAAGGCTCGAGATAAGAAAGGAAGTGAAAAGGGAATGAACGCCAAATGAGAGCGAGAAAAAAAATCAGAAAACCCCCCAATAGGGAAAGCGAAAAGTGTCATAAAACCCCCCAATGTGTGCGTGCGTGCGTATGCCGTAAATGAATGTCTAGATTTGGAACAAAAAGAGAAGGAAGGAGAGACGGAAAGAGAGAGGAAATTCGTAGAAGCCTTAATTAGGCGTAACCCTGGACATGACTTTCATTGGTCAACCTTCACAAAGAAAGTTAAAAACAGTTGTGAGGAGGGGGGGGGGGAAGGTATGCATGCAAACCAAAAAAGATGATACATGATGCATAGACTCCGTGCCTGTGCCTGAAGAGAATGGATGAAAGGAAAAAAAACAAAAAAACAGCTGAAACTTACAAATTATAATTCGGCTCCATACACGTGATAGTGGTAGAGTTAGCGGTGGGAGACCGGTTGTCATTATATTCGTAATATTCGCCAAAATCATTCGGAAGATCCTGGGAAGATAGACTGTAGTCCTGGTTGTAGTGAAAGGCTCCCGGAGCCGGTGAGGAAGGTTGGTACTGAGTCCCCTCCATCAGTAGCATCGGGGGCTGGTAATCCCCATTAGACACGAGGTTTTGAGCAGTGATTCCGTCCGCAATAAATTGAGAATTCGCGACAGGATAACCATGAGATGGTTGCCGGCGATGCCCTTCCAAAGGCCACGTGCGCGATGAAGCTGCGTTCACACTCGGACTACGAGAAGATGCCGGGGAGTGGTGGGACTGGGGATGGGAGAGGTGTTCCGTGCTTGCATAGAATTCGTCATATTGGGAATGATTTGATCCCCCTCCAAGACTCTCCGCTCCAGGAGATCCGCCGCCGCAAAGTCCATCGTAATCGTCAAAATCGGTTTCAATCCTCGAGGTGTCGATTCCAATCTCCTTCAAAATCGAGTTCGCCACCCTTCCGCTGGGCCTGCCAGCTACAAATTGGGCAGAGGAGGATTGAAGACCCTTTCGGATGCGGTCCATCTCAATCAGACCCTGAGTGAGAATAATGCAGCGGCTCTCAAGAGTTTCGATATATCTGGCGAGTTAAGGTTAGCATTCACAAAGCAAGAATGAAGGCAACATATCCAGAAAACTTACCCTCTCGGGGGGTTCTTATCTCTCGGCCTTCTGCGCTCACTATAGGTGCAAACTTGATCATCGGTATTGCAACGGTCACATGGGTTGTCTCCATTGCACTGTTGAAAATTAGCCTTGGACTGGGAAAAGCATGATGCAGAGCAAAATCCACGAAATTCCCTCGACACCAAAGACTCCATATGGATATTGAAACCGGGTACACACCTTGCTTTTCTTGATGCGGCAGCGGTCACAGGCCTTGCCGACTCGCTTCCTCTGAGTGCCACTGTGTGCTTGGTCATGGTGATCTGAACCGTACGAACTCATACTTGATATGGTACAGATATACGCTCGTAGGAGAATACAGCGGCACGCGTGAGAATGTCCTGAACTTTGGCCGAGAGCGGGAGAGTCGTAAACGTGTTGCACTGAGTGTTCGGAGAAACCAGAAAACGAATGACACGGAGCGAAGGTGAGCTGTTCAAAAGCCAGCGGTGGGCAATATAGTATAGCAAGTGGAGCGAGTGTGGATGAAAGCGAATGTTGTCTGGTCAAGGTTAAAACGAGGGAACCTTGGACTCAGGGATACTACGAGGGTCGAATATGAAGTTGGAAGTGAAGTATGATACTGAAGGAAACAGAGATGTGGGGCGTTAGCCGTATTTGTAGTCCCAGGTGGTGTATGACTAATAGGAAGAAAAAATATACGCATTATGCATGGGCAAAGTCGCCCACCTGGGTGGGAGCTTAGCATAGATTTTACCAAGAAAGATTGCGTCAACTTTTGCAGCGAATTGTTAGCCGGTATAACCAAGAGCCGCACTCTAAATTCGGAATTGGAGAAGACTTATTGTGCACTCTGGAAGGGAAGTTATCCCATCCAATAGAGGAGGGGAAAGTAGTCATTCTCTCTCTTACTGGCTGCTATTTTATCTTTAGGGGTTTGGATGAACGAAAGACCAAAAAAAAATTACTGCGAAGCCTCAAACATACTCAAATCCGTCGTCGGGAGCTCATGCTTAGCACTATCCCACATCTCAGGAATCTAGTTCGCAACCACCGCTGCACCGAGCCTAGCGGGCACTAATGTAAGAGAATGAGTGAGGATTATTTACGTCCAGAGGGAGCAAGAGACAAATATGACATGGTGCCTCCCCTCTGCCCAATGACTAAGTTATAGTATTCTCGTAGGTTACAGTCTTATTATACTCCACCGTCACTTCTTTCTACACCCACTTCCCTCCGTCCCTCCTCCCCATGTCATTGCCCCCCCAACGAGCTTCTCACCTTGTGTTGTCGAGTGAAGTTTCCTGACTTGAGGCTACTGATGGATAGAACATGCGGGACTCTGCATCCCCACGACAGTGCATCAGTGCAACGGCCAATACTCTATCACTTCTACCAATCCTCAAAATAGAGCTACTGGCCATATCAACCCCTGTCAGCTGTCTAAACTTTCGTGCAGCGACTGCAGCCCTTTTTTCCTCGAGCGATCACACCAGATCCTAGTCGAAAAACAGTACCGTACCTCGGACAAGCATCAAACACTCCAAAATATATCCCGACGGCGAGCACAGCATACCACTGTCTAGCATCCGTAACATGCTTACACCGGTGCTGCAGCTATCGGGCATATGTTATGAAAGAGGATTCAAGCGGCGTGCGCTGCAGCCATTGAATCCTTTGCAACAAATTTTGTTCGAACTGCACTAGCGACCGGCACTTCCAGCCTACCGTAATATCGAAAGAAAAGAAAAAAAATTTATGATACCTTTGGCTTGGCCTTGAACGGGCAACGACCCTCTTTCCGGGACTGGATGTGAAAAAACTGCGCATGACATCCTGGGGAACGGTTCAGAGTTCACAAGTAATCGAAGGTGAGGAGGTTTCTGTGGCACAGTAGGGGTAGTAAAGGGAGAGAAGGGGAGGGGGCAGGAAATTTTGTATCATCAGTACCATATTTGATGCGGAAATCAAGTGAGATACAAGTGCTGGAATAACTCAGTGCCAATTATTGATCTGAGCCTCAAAGTTGTTCCCACATAGACAAGCCGTGCCAGTCCTCTTCTTCTTCTTCTTCTTCTTCTTCTTCCCGGTAAGACCGTGTGCTGTGCTGTACTCGTACAGTAGAGAGAGACCATGGGCTGGAGGAATTCACGCTATGACTGGCTGAGGCCCGGCCCCAGCCAGTTCGCTCGTTCCCATACGGTAGGTTTCCGAATTCCAGAAAAGCCAGGGTAAGACAGTAGGGAAGGCAGTGCTGGTATCAAACGCAACCCATAAAAACACACGAGGAAAATACCGAAGCTGATCTTTGAAAAAGTTAAAACCGTCCGACTACGGTAGCTCGTGAGGTACGGGAGTCGCAGAGCAAGTACCGGTATCAAATCCAGCTAGTTACCGAGCTATTAAAAACTCTGAACAGAAAACAAAAACCCTAAGCTACCGGTACTGGTGGATTAATCACGCCCCGGGGATTCGTTCGTCCCTGTGCGGAAGGAGGGCTGGGAAGACAAATCCTCGGCAAATAGTTGTCAGAGGTAGCGTGCCGGTACTGTACAGTACTGTGCGCTCTACAGTACCCTGGGGTGCTCGTCCCTGGCAGGATGTATCCGAAAACAAGGATTCGCAAAACATATGGCAAAAGATCCGTGGGTATCTGAGCGCCAATACAAACCCACCGCTCGTATTTCCGGATCCTGCTTGCGTGGGACGGGTCCTGGCATCTGTCGGCGGTCGCCACCTCTTCGGCATTTCTGAAGGGCACCCGCTGCGCGCCACCGGATTGTTGGGTCTATGGGTCGTCACTCGTGAGTGGATGGGCACGGAGCTATGATACTAACAAAGGTATCGCTTGATGAGGGTTAAAAGTTTAGAGTGGGAATTCACTCTGACCGACTCCCACTCGTATAATTACATTGAGGTAAGGTATACGGAGTCACACAATACAACGGAAGCCTCCTTGTGAAAATCGTATCGCCACTGGCGGAGGCAGATAGTACAGTACAGTACAGTACAGTACAGTACGCACATGGCCAGGCCACTCGAATGTTCGCCTTCAGAGAAAGAGCAAGCAAGACCGACCGGTTTAACTAGCGATCATTCGGACGCCCCAGCCCCAGGTTTAGCTGCTCCTCCAAAGGACGTTCGCGCGCACACCACCCATGCACACCATCGCTCCCGGTTAGATTAAGAATCCGGACACCAAGGAATTATGCAACCAAATGCAGCTACAAAACAGACCCTGGCAACGGAGTTCGCCCCTCTCAAAAAGCCTTAGACGTTCGAGAAACAAGTTCTCAAGTAATTGGTACACGGCAGACGGATCCGTGATCCCGGATTCCTAATAATTCGTTTGCTTCACTGATATCCCGGGCCCACCATTCTTTCTGAGGGATCCAAGCTACTAATCTCGCCAAGAGTAGTGCGGGGGTAGTATCCCTAGGAAGATACTGGTATTGTGTGTTTTGAAGTGGGGTTTGAGGCCGGAAAAGAAGGTTGGATCAATTGCTTGAGGATCAATCTAATACCCATTGCAACCGTCAGCAAATCTACCACTAATCTAAAGGACTTGAGTGTTCTGTGAGACTCGGCGGTAATCCTCTAAGTTACCGGTGGGCTCCTGTAGCTTCGCCTCGAAATCGAATATGCGACATTAACTAATCCCGCCAAGCATCCGGAGATACAATAGAAACACCAGTGATGACTTATAGGTGTAGAGATACCCACCAACCTTGATCGAAGAGAGCTAGCTAGCTTGAGTAATCCCCCAACACCTGCAAACTGACACGGTCGGTGTTGGATCAAGAAATATCCTGTAGCCCGGAATTGACTACCGGTAGCCCAATTGAAGACTTGGGAAGGGCTGGAATTTTGCATGCTCACTTTTCCTGGTGCTTCCCGTAACTGATTTTAAATTTTGCAGCTTCAAGTCAATTAAGCGAAATCATAGTTATTATACCAACCACTCCCCACAATGACTGTACTGTACTGTACTGTACTGTACTTACCCACCGTTCACATGTACAGTACAACGCGATCCGGTTTCATGATAGAATCTTCCCCCTGCACCACATTGTGCCCTATCTCGGAAACTTAGAAGGGAGCAGCGTATTCTCGTACCCTGCAATCTCTTTAAAGACGCTTCGTTTATCCTCTTAAGTGATCTGTGGCACTACCGCACATAACACATTATTCCTTGCGCCGCCAGCATAAATATGACCAACAACACCCAAGCGCGAAATAGCTAACGGCGCCCGGTGTGTGCGGCTTACTCACGAGGCTACGGAGTCTTATATACGATTACATCTCAAGATGTAAGCGCTCCCTTTCCATTCCCCCAGGCTCACTCAACATTAGCCCCTAACTCCCACCGCTATCCCCCTATCCCCTGCGAGGTCGCCCCATAGTGGGGTGCATAGCCCTTGTCTACCCTAACTCTAAAAGAAGAATCCACGGAACCACCGCCATTTAGCTTGTCGGCCAAGTTACCGGCTGCCCGTTTTGTATATACATTCTCCGGGGAGAGAGGGATCCCGAACGATGCTAATGGAGAAGCTGCCAAGCACCGCACGTTAGTGTCGTAGACATGCCTCAGGATGCCACTACCGGAGGACATACACTGAAGTGAGGATCGAGTTAAGTAATAACCGAGTGACGAGAAGTGACGCTGCACACTTGAGCACTCCCTCGGTGGATCAATCTACAAGTATACCTCAACAGTCTGGCATGTCAGTGACTCATCACCAAGGCCAAGCGCAACCCTATTCCGATAAAATCCTCCCCAATTCCTCAATATATCTAATCATGTTAACTCATTCCACTTATCATATTTCCCGCTCACACCGGAACGGCTGCAGAGGGATCATACAGTAGTAGTCCACTCCTTCAAGCTCGAGATCTCCGGACCAATATACGCACCAGTTGGTGATAGCCATCCAACTTTAGGGTTTACAGGAGCCGGTTTTATACATTCAGATTCAAGAAAGAGATACCAATATTGATATGAATATTTCCCATCCTACCACCAGACCTGATGATTTATATCCCCCACCCCGCTTTGAACTTCATGAAGGAATCTGTCCTTCCTAGTCCAAGTAAACTGCTTCCGGTTTCGTGGGGATCATTTAGCCTTAATCGGGTTGGGAGGTTTCCAGTGCACAGTGCCTCGATAGCACAGTGCATTCTGACCCGGCATCACACTTGGTTGGTTTTAGGATGCTTGAATTTGGGTCCCAATCAGCTTCACCTGGCTTATCCCGGCTTCATTCTACCATATGCATGCCACTACCCGTCAAACCCCTCGAATTCGGTCGCCATCATTAAGAGGGAAGTCAGGTGTTCCGCAAACCAAAACGGTACCCGCATACCGTTAAAATCTCTTGGAATCCACTAACTTATAATATTATGACAGGTTAACAAAATTTCAAATACCGGTTAACGAGATCCAACACATCCGGTGGGCCAATCCTATACCGATCTCTTCAGGAACCCCCGTCCCTGAATCCGGAAATTGCGGGGCTGCCGAAGATAGTGGATTTCAAGAGTTTTCACGGTGGCCATCGCCAGATGCCCCCAACTGCATAACTGAGTAAGCTCAGTGGGGCATCAAAAATCGATGCATTTCCAAACAATCTGCACCCATGACAACATGGGAAATATATTGTCAAGTGTGGGATAAAAATATAGCCGATCAACCATGGTTCAGATACAAGCATCTGAGAAGATGTCCCCCCACAAGACAGGGATTATTTTTCTGGTTAACTATCCCTGTCTTGCGCGAAACATCTCACCGGATACCTGTATTGCGGCACACTTGCGCGGCACTGCCGGAGAAGGTCCTACTCGTTGTTTTGTACCCCAAACATGCCTGTTCGTCGCTTCCTGAACATCAAGCATTAAAGGAACTCCAAGTTATTCTAGCTTCAGCCACAAGAGCCGGTAAACTTTTGCTACAGAGATAGGGTATCCGGGGGTATCCATGTCCAAAATGCCCCGTCAGTTTACTGAATACCACACTGAAATATATTATCGAAGAACCCGCAAGAAATATGCCCTCTCACTTCAATAAGCAGTGAAACCCCGGGAATTAGATGCATCGGCACTTGAACTTGATGCCTATCAACCCACCAGTGTATTATCGCGATTGAAGAGGGGCCAATAGCCCGGCGAGCCTGAACTCCCCCAACCGCTAACAAAAAGCATCTCGACAGGGCCTAATTGCAGCATCAATATGGAGTGAGTCAAATACCCGGTAAAGGTGTAACCCTAACTTACGTTCACGAGATATCATAACTCCAAAGCTATATCTAGTCTATGTTGTGTCCCATGCCCAGAGGCACTCTGCGGGGTTTCCGGGCCCCTGCGTTCCCTCGGAAAACTGGTGAACCGTGATGGGGTGGGGTCTGCGACCCTATTATCCCGAACCCATGGCTTTGTGGTGGGATAAACGCCGCGAATCCGCATCTTGGCTCTGTAACGTACAGATGCCAAACAGATTCGCCAGCCGGCAAAACATCTTTGCTTATAGTGCTAGGAAAACAGCCGGCAGTGTGCTAGCAGCGAACCCCGTGGTAAGGTTATACAGTAACTCATAAATTCATAAGTTCTAAATTGGTGTCATGGCGCAACAGTTAAAGCGAATTCATATGAAACCCGACCGATCGAGTTTCTGAATGAGCTTATTTATCTTCCTAGGATCAGGATAACAGGCCCCAGATTTCAAGGCTTGCTCTGCCAATTTCACATGAGGGTGGTGGGAGACTCTATATGCAGGTTTAGTTTCGGAACGCGGTCGCCAATATTGGCTTTGGAATTATCTCGGAGAAATTTTCAACAATTAGAAATAACACTTTAGGCAAAATGAGACACTAGAAAGTTTAGAAATGCAGTCCGTGGAGTCAAGCTCGTGACCTAACAGCACCGCCAGCACCCCATGCTATTCCGTCGCACAGAACCGTTTTGTGTATCGGCCGTCAAGCTGCGAACATTCTACCTCTTGAAAGTCCAGTTTCCCACGATTCTAGAGGGATCTGGTGCCAAAGAATCTTAGTAGTCCCTCAAGCGTATTCTTAAACTATGACATAGGCTGTGACACCCATGTCCTGTATTAATCGAGCAACCTGTTAGTGAAGAAAGGAAATAAAAGACGGTGTGCCCGTACAAAGCTAAGAGGTAATATATACCGTCAAGTGACGGCTAGCGGTGATCCCATTACTAGGAAACAATGGCCCAACCCGAGTGATAAGTGGTGATGATGGCACTCGGACGACTCCAATTTTCTAATACAAGACCGGAGAGCGCAAACACATAGTCGCATCTCTCCACACACGATACCCGGGGAGTAAGCGAGTATTGGTTTACTGAACCGAGTGGGGAAACGTCGTAGCAGTCTCATCCCTGACTTCCTCTATCGATAATATGATGCTTCGTCTGGCCTGGTGGCGCTCTCGTGTGCCTATGAGCTTTGTGCGGAGAGCCTCGGTCTATCACTCGGGCTGCTCAATCAACTCCACCACCTTAATGGAATACTTTCGGAGCCCAACAGTTACCCTATCGGGCCCGAACCACTCAGAGACCATAGAAACGTGTTAATTGTGTAACCTCAATGCCCCAGAGGTTAAATTAGTACTCTGCCTCCATCGGCCGAACCTGTGAACTGAGAAACCAAGCCACTGTACTGTACCTTAATCTTTGCAGCAAGCTAGTTTTGTCGCTAAACTCTAGTTCACGCTTGGACTCCCTTACCTTCTCTGTGATACACTCACACCCCGCTATCCCGAATCACGACAATCCGGACACCTCGCTGTCCCGTATGAACCTCTGTGAGTCCTAAATTTCAGGACACCAAAACCTGACCTGTTGTCCCGGATTACCCGCTGTACCGGACAGATTCTTGGGATTTTGGCCGTCTGGGATAACGGGGTGTCAGTATACTGAAGAAACTGCAAGATTCGTGCGTATAATGTGGCATGTATTCTAGCACTCTTACTGTAAGTTCAATAATTGCGTCAGCACTTTGCTCTTCTAGCATGAGACACCCACGTAAACCCTTTTTCCGCATTCCATGACCCCAATTGTTGTACTGTTTGGAGAGGGTTCCGATCATTAGACCGAGCCCGGCGGACATATGTTGTGAAGGGGCCCGCTAAGTGGTTATCCATAGGTAACGCGACAAAATTACAAGCTCTGTCTGCCTGTTGGTGAATACCGCCGACGATATAGTCGTTGTAGAAGTATCACGCCTTATCACTCGCATGAGACATCTGGTACATCCCTCTTTGTTTAATACTAGTAGCCGAGTAAATAGGCGAGCCATAGTACTCATGTAGGAGAGAGATGAGGCAGCCCCTTGACTCACTACAACCATTCCAGCACTCGCGAAGTAAAAAACAATTTCTCGGTTAGTGGGATAGTTTCAGGACTTTCACCCACAAGGAAACCCAATCTTCAAGCCAAAGGGGATACTAGAAACTTCTGGCTACGCTTCAAAGCACAAACGGATGAGGTTTCATTGGAACTGCTCTGGAACGGGGTGTCCGCCCGGCATCATGGCTCAGGCGCAGTTGGATGCTCTTCGCCACAAGCAATTGAGCTCTTTAGAAGGTCACCGACCACAAACAGCTCCAGATTGGTCGTTAGATTTATTAGCAAAAGGAAAGGAACTAAGCGAGCGGAGGGCATTCAAGTGAGCAACGCCTCTAGCCAATCGGAATCATTTAAATATTATAGACACCTTCCGACCAGTTCAATGAGTTGGATGAACCCATCCCTCTCGAGCCCCTCCTTCTTCAGTCCTAATCCTAAAACTACCATCCTTCCTTCATCTCTGTTTCTCATGGATACGACTGAAGCAAGCTGGGCTGCGATCAATTGGCCTAACGATTCTCTTGATTGGATCGCTCCGCCAAGCAGCGTGGTGGGTGTTAAGTGGGCAAGCGGGAGCAGACCATCTTCGTCCTCAGCGGATTGAGTTCCGATGAGTGCTGAACTGTTGGTATCCAACGGTACGTGGAACTATCACTATTAGCATAAACATCGTCTCCGCTGTCGGGAAAGCGGTGGGATACCTACCCATTGAGCCAGCCTGCCGTCTTGGCTCAGGGTAATCATTATCTTGTCGGCAAGGTAAACCACGGTTGATTCGGTGGAGATTCCATCGATTACGGAGGTCGCCCGTTTGGTAGAGGCAGGAAAGGGGCTTTTGAGCACGGAGTCCATATTGTTCGAGCCGAGGCCGTCGTTGGTGGGTCGAGGGCGATGTGTTGTGAACAGGTGGTCCAGATCCTCTGGAATTGTGGGTTCACGCTGATAGACCGCTGGTGAGTAACGAACAATGGGCAAAACAATCAGGGCCTCGGAACGGGGCGATACGAAATTTTATATCCAAGCAAGAAAGCAACGGGGCAAAACAAATTCCGTCCGCATATATCCTGGTTCTTTTCCCCTTCACGCACACCCAAGCCAGGAGGGTTACATAAGCAGCCAATGCTTGGCGCGTAAAAACGCGTTGCCAAATTTGTCGCGTCGCTCCTCAATTACTTTGAGCTCACCCTTCTTTTTTCTCCACGTCTTTCCCTGTCAACACAACACCACGAATCTCACGTTCACCACGACCATCCATCTTCGACGCTTAATCTAATTAGCATCCGTCAATACCTCGTACAATAGCCATACAAGTAGCTACCATCTACTCCTGGCCTTCCTAAGATTGTGTTTGCTGATGCATTTTTTCTAGTGTTGGAAGCTCGCCTTGAACAAGCCGGTGTCTTAAAAAAGGTGGATTGCTAACCCCTCTGCACCCCCGCTGCTTCTTATATGTTAACATTACAAATTTTTGTAGGTTGTTGATGCAATCAAGGATCTCGTCCAAGATTGTAATTTCGATTGCAATGATTCCGGAATTGCCCTCCAGGCCATGGACAACTCCCACGTTGCCCTCGTTTCTATGCTTCTCAAGTCTGAGGGATTCAGTCCCTATCGTTTAGATCGCAACGTCGCCCTCGGCGTCAATCTTACATCTCTTACAAAAGTCCTCCGCTGTGCCCAAAACGAGGACATCTTGACCTTGAAGGCTGAAGACACCCCGGACACCTTGAGCCTTGTCTTTGAGAATGCCGAGAACGATCGTATTAGCGAATACGAGATCAAATTGATGGATATCGATCAAGAGCATCTGGGAATTCCCGAAACAGAGTACGCAGCAGCAATCTCAATGCCGAGTGCTGAGTTTCAGAGAATCTGCAGAGATCTGAATCAGCTGTCGGAGTCCGGTATGCCATTGATGCCGTCTAGCCAAGTGCGAACAAATGATAGCTAAAAGTTTATAGTTTCCATCGAAGCTTCCAAAGAGGGTGTCAAATTCTCGTGCAGTGGCGATATCGGAAGTGGATCTGTCACTCTTCGCCAGCACAATAATGTCGATAAACCGGACCTATCCACCAAAATCGAGCTTACGGAGCCCGTTGCACTCACCTTCTCATTGAAATACCTCGTCAACTTCTGCAAAGCCAGTGCGCTATCTTCCGTTGTTACCCTTTCACTCTCTAATGAAGTCCCCCTATTGGTTGAGTGAGTAACTCTGGTTGCCTAATTCATGACACATGGTTAATGGGGAGGTTTAGGTACGCAATGGGCAGTGGCTTCGTCCGGTTTTATCTTGCCCCTAAGATCGGAGAGGAGGAATAGAAGGGCTATCCGGCCCGAAATAGCAACAATAAATGCTATTTCCAGGATTCGGTGATTTGAGCCCGGCCCGGAGCATTCTTTTTTTGTGTACTTTTTATGTCTAAAATTCAACGACGAGTTTTCCAGAACAGCTACCTTTTCTTTGTACTCTAGTCCATCCTGTAATGGTTGCTTTTTTGCATTTCTCGTTTCGGTGTGGAGTTGGCTGTCCATCGCGGAATGATACTTTATTACATCCAATTATCCAACAGCTTACTAGTACTATACCTTGCACGATATCACTATTCTTATGCCACCCGACAGAAAGCAACCCGACTAATATGTACTGCCTGCTTACGAACAAACACCTCCAAACCAGGGCAGCAGACACTCACACCTGAAGGCAGCTGCAGACTCCAGCTGATATTATCTCAGTGCCGCGTGAAATCCCTAACCCCCGTCCCCTGTGTTGCTCAGGAACGAACGGTCACCGTCGCCGGTTTGTTCGCTCCGGACCATGACATCTCCAAGCTTTTTATCTTGGGTTATACGGCTATGCGAGCTCCAATTCTGTTCGGAAGACACATGGAGATGTGGCTTATCCCCTTATAACAGAAATTGCTCACCCGCCGCTTGAGTGGATACGACCACCGGAAGTGGCCAACACGGTGGCCGATATGACGGTGCCTAAAATGTGCTGGAGGGTTCCCACATGCCAACAACTCAGAAGGCTTAAGAGTTAGGTTGTCACTCCAGAATCAAACTGCATGAGCTTCACCTGTTGCGCTCAGCTGTGGCTTTAAGACCATACGGTACCACCGTAGTGCTAGAATCATCACTTCCGGGGAAGATATTATCCCCAGGGTGTACGATTACTAGTACACTGTGCATTCTGAGAGGTTAGAAATCCGAGCAGGAGCGAAACGGGGGTCTGCAGTGCCCGGGTGTCAGTAGAAATTGGAAAACACTTTCTCCTAACCCCATAATCCTCTATCGAGACAAGGGTTTTCGATTTTTGCCAAGTATGATACTGTACGAGTACAGTACATTTGTCCCCTGTTTGCTGTGTTGCCTCGTTGCTGCTAGCTACCGTAGCCCGAGCAACATTACAAAAGGGGTCAAAATTCTCTTCAGAGGACGATCCAGCCTGCACGAACCAAACCGGAGTCGCCGTAAGAAGTCGATACCAACTTCGTGCATGAGTACGGTGTGAGGCTGGCGATAAAAGAGATGAGCGGAATGGCATGCAACGACCCAATCCATGTTGCTTCACATTATTCGTCCAGCACATTCGAAAGCTACTAAAAATTTGAAAAATTGTCCATCTGGTCCAAAATTCTTTCAAATATCTATCTTCCCAAGTACCCACAGATTACTAAAGAATTGTTGACTGTTTTGGCGAGCAATATTGTATCACAGGGTTGGCATATGAAGAGGTGCCAAGCCAGGCCATTCCCCATACAAAATTGCCAACAAATAGGCCAGACCAAAACCAACCACTTCACTCCGGACAATTCCCCAACCAGTTTAGATGCAGAGTTCTAAAGGGTCAAAAAATAAAATCCAGGGAATTGTTTCACATATAGATGGAAATTTTGTTTGGATTGCTTCACTAGATCGGTAGTTAGAAGGTTGCCAACATCACTGTTTTCAGCCGAAACCCCTTTCACTGCTTACCTTTTCTGTCGCCAGCCCGCACAGCACAGTATACAGCGTCAAGATGGGCAAGGTTCCTGTGATGCCATATTCTATGAAACTGGGTGCAAGGGTCAGGCATACAATACGGTACTCGAGTAGTGGCGTGGAGCAGGGGTGTTGATGTTGATTTTGGGCAAAATTGAGGGTGGTAAATTTACTCTACAGCCATCGGGGGTGGAAACACAAACCTCCCCTTGTTCAACAAAGAGCCTGAAGAGAGTTTTTTTCTTCTTCCTCCCTTTTGATAGATATATTGAACCGGAAGCTAGGCACCTAATCCATCAACTATATTTCAAGAGGAAATAGAGATTCTCTCACGACCACGTTTCTCGGGCGTACACTAACACTGCTACAAAAATAATCGTTACCCGTACGCTCCGTACCACTACCGCATCTCGTGCCTAACCCTTATCCCGGTATGGTAGGATGATTTATAGCCGGGGCACTTCCGGGAGGCAATATCATACTCGTACCTGCACCGGTCCGCAGGTGCTGCTAGTAGGGTTTACTAGTACAGCACGGTACCATACTTTGGGTTACTATTGTGCCTTGGGATCATCGGACCACTTGTGATATGATATGACATGATACAACAATCCTGGCTAAGTGGCCCGGTCACGAAGGGTAGGGATAGGGCCGGTGTACTGCCAGAATTAGTGAGAGTCTTCTTGTGACTCTTGCCTGTGTCAACTGCGCCCTGTTAGTAGTCTGTGAGAGATCCTATCCTCAAGGGTCATCAAAGAAAATCCCCTTTAGCATCCTGGAAAATATTCGTGTCGAGCGGGGCCGGGGTGAGACCCCAACAGCTGGTCAAAAATTTGTATCCGCTAGGGATAGCACTCAAGTCCCCGCGTTGACTTTTTTCTTAGCGGTGGCACACCAAAAAACATGTAGCATCAGTCCGGCGTATTAAGTGCTATCATATTATGCCATTTAGTAATAAGAGCATCCCGAGACCCAGAGATTGATAGTATATTGGTAGTGATATTTCCTTGCAATACGTGTATGGTATGGTAAACGCTCTGATCTCAGGCCGACTAGGTTTCGCCTAAAGCAAGCCTCGCAATGTGGAGAAACTATCCCCCTGGTTCACGAAAGAACATTTGTACCGGTGTGGATCTCGAACTTTTTGATACATAACTTTAGCTTCCAGGGGCGGCCCTCGGCCGAACACACCCATGCCGGAGGCTTTTTGTGATGCATCCAATGGCATTGCCATTGAGTCTGTAAGTACAGCACACTAAGTACATGGACTGTCTGGGGATATATTGGTCAGTAGGGTACCGTACTGATGCTACCGGTACGTCAGGGGAAAACAACGATGTTGAGAAAAAGCCACCTGGTTAAGTCCACACCACAGAGTTTTCGAGCCGAAAACGGTGCTGGCTAGATCACCTGGCCCCATTCTTAGACTTTTCCCAACAGGATACACTCCTTCAATGCGCAGACACATCAAAGGCTGTGACAGACATTCTAAAATGCGCAGATCCCATTTCGGGTCCAAGTTCTTAGAAGTTAGACGCCCTGCCGCCCGATACTGTACCATGTTTGGGTGACCAAGACGGCGGAATCTAGCCTCCACTTGGACCGGCTCGCCAATTACTTTCTATTCTGTGCGGGGTGAAAAATCCGCCTCAAACGAAAGCCAAGGCCTGAGCTCACCAGTCCGTCTCGGTGCTTCGAAATTGGGAGGCGATCGGCAGTATCAAGAAGTTGTCCATGTGGTTACTCGAGTAGTAGGCAAGGACAACAGACCTCTTATTCTTCAGAGAAATACTGCACGAGTATTTGGCAATTCCACGAGACTCCGGAAAACTTGGCGTTCCCTAGGCGTAGACCGGGCCAAGATTCCCGGATACTCGCACCGTACTCGAGTACAGTACCGTACTATATTTGTGGGGACGAGTACCGTATTAACTCGTCAAATTGATTATCTCCGGACAGGGATAGTATCTCCGGTGGCGGTCTTGGCTGGCCCTTTCCGGGCGATCAATCATGGGTTAAGAATGTCATATGGTACCTTTACTAGAACAATAGAACGAAAGAAATATCTAACTAAGAACATGTCTCTCCATCTGCCAGAAATTCAATATCCTCATGATTATTGTGACCTTCTTCAACATCAGCAAAAGGGTCCTGGTTGTCCAGCTCCTGCCAGTTCCCTATTTCCAACCCAGTAAAACCTTTAATATCAAGCTCACTATCACATGAGCCATCTGGTGGAAGTGACAAACCCACTTTGCGGAATGCTTGTGAAATAATTTCAGACTTTTCTGTATGAAATTTGTAAAAAGCATCTCCCACACACCAAGTAGTAAGAATTCTTCTTTGTCTTACACTCCATTTTTCTATCTCCTCCACCTCTTCACAGTCAAGAATAGCTTGATCTGTAAGATCCCTCATAATTTCTTTTAAGGGTTTGTTGATAGAAACATCAAGAGGTTGAACCAAGCTGGTACAACCTCCAGGAATGAGGGATGGAAGGATCTGGTTCTGACAAAGTGCAGCGAGTACTGCAGGTGTTTTGTGGGAGCCCATCAGGTCGAGAGCGAAGAGGCTAGGGCGGCCTTCAAGGGCGGGGACGAGGTGGTCCGCAATGTAACATAAAAAAAGCTCTTCGTTCATATAGGCTCGGGGGTTGAATTCTACTAAAACTCCAGGATGATAGTGATCGAACTTGTCGCCGAGCCTACTCCCGATCCCATGAAAGATTACCATGGGTGGGATTCTAGGAACTCCATCGGCAAACACACAAAGAACGAGGCTGGCTTGCCGTTTATCCCAGCCTGAGCGTGTTGATTTTGCCCATACTGTCTTAGAACCGGCTGGTTCATAGGTTCTGCCTTCTAGGTATTCGAAGAGAATAGGGGTTTCGTTCAAATTGCATATATTCCTGAGTTCGAACCGGCTAACAGAAAGATTAGGGGTCATTACAATTGGCCAATGGGTGAGTGGGCTTTGTTCTGGCTGCGAATTCCTCCAATTGAATCTTAACCATGATAATATCAGGTTTTGATATTCGTTTGGCACCCCCTGGGCCTTTTTGGTTATGTTTCGTAAACTAATACGATAGCGGGATAAGAATCCAGCAAACCATCCATTGCTGAAGCGGAAAACTTCACTTCCTTCTGTATTCCTTTCATCTACCCTCTCCCCAACACCAGCAAACAAACCCCCACTCTCTCCCGTGAGATACAATTGCCGAAATAAAAACAACGAGTTGTTCCGAAACCAGCTCCGGTGAATAGTTTGGCCCCTCTTCCTCCGCTCAAGAAATAGGTGATATAGCCGGGATTCGAGCTCTGGCCAATGCATCACATCTACCTCTGGCCCCAATTCCAATCGCGCCTTCCACCCATTCCCAAAAGACTCTATCTTCTCCTGTCTTAATACCCAATTACTTATTGTTGGCTGGGGTACCTGAAAGACCTTGGAAGCTTCTCTCTGGGTGGGAGATCGGTATGGGCATAGGATATCCCCAGTAGGTATTCGCTGATGGGCAAGAAAAACAAGAACTAGTATTTGCTGACAATGGCTCCAGGCTATCTTGGGCCGGACAATTGGTTTTATATCAACCTCTCGAAGTGTTCTTTGGGCGATTAGTTTTGCCTTTGGGCCTCGATGGATCTTTTTTACTGTATTTCGAATTGTATTTGGTGTCATTAGGCTTCTTCAGGCTTGAAGATTCGCTTAGGATATTGATTGTAGTACTTCAAACTACATGAGAAGCTTTCTTTCTCTCTACAGGTACTTCTATTCTCTCATTCCGCTCTTGGGCCCTCAATTGAGTTCTAAATTGACTACCTGTCCTAGGCAAGAAGCATCTGGGGGGCCAGGATTCAAAACTACTATATGACAGAAAATCAGTGTGTATCACAGACTCACAACTCGTATTTCATGATACTTCTTTCCTATGACATCTTCTCTAGGGTTCAGATTACTCTTCAACAACTTTAGTATTTACTGTGACTCTTCATGACTCCAGCAACGGCTCATCGGACAAAATTCTTCTCATAATTACTTAACTTGAACTTTCAATCTTATATACACATTGCTTTTTCTTCCCCTGAGTCATCAACAATCACTCATGCACGGGCCAGCCAAGCCCCCCACTGGAGATACTATCCCTGTCCGGAGATAATCAATTTGACGAGTTAATACGGTACTCGAGTACTGTACGAGCACCCGAGAACCTGTCTGGGCCTCTATGGCGGGCCGATAGGCGTCACTCTTGCCCAGCCCTTAGGGCGCGGTGAATCCCCGTTTGCGAATGCCAGAGTAGTACCGGCTTGGTTCTCGGTTAAAGCACGGATTTTGGTCCAATAGGACCCGGCCTCGCCTCCCACGAACCGTTCTTGTGGATGAACCCTAAAAGCGCTCCACCGTTCGTGTGAGACAAATAATTCGCTAACATTAGACGTAGGAGGGCGCATTGAGATTGTTGGAACCGTATCCCTATCAGCCCGGATTGTTGGGGCTGGAACCGAAGGAAAGCAAGCAGCTATTCTCGGGAAGTCCCGCAGGACACTGTGAGACAAGACAGGGGAGTTGAATATCCTGCCGATACCGATGGTAAGGTTTGAATACAGTAATTCGTTAGATTAGCCCTCCGATCTCAACACCAAACAAAAGGTATCACCATCGTGAACGGTGTGGTGAACATCGGGACCCTGGCTGCCACTCCTGACGTGGATGAGGGGACGGGCTAAAAAAACAGGAAGGTCACAGTTTCCCACGGACCCAGGTTACAAGGGGCGCAAGAATTTTCCGAGTTGCAGGGAAGCTATAACATTCCAACAAGCACAGCAGAGTAAATCTGGGCAATCAGAGTTGCCCGCCCATGCTAAACCCATCACTTCGCAATTGAGGTGTGCTCTACGTCACGTCCGTTTTTACAATCACCGAATATCACTCGAGAGTGGACATTGGTTCTCGCCGCTTGTAATCATCCGAATGTATATGCAATCTGGGGTGTCATGGAGTGGGCTTTTGTCAGGAAGCGCACCCTGATGAGCTAAATCTGCCGGCGAGAATGAAGATCCTTGTTGATGGCGTCCCTTACCGTAGCTGTCCCTCTCGCGCATCAGAGCCAATCGAGTTTCTTGGGGGCTTTAAAGCTGTACTGTCCAGCGGACGTTTGTGAGATTTCAACTTGACAATAAAGGTTAGTTGAGATATCGCACTTGCTCCAATTGTCTCTGTAAAAGTGGTGAAGACTGAAATGGAACTTTCTAGGTGAAGCTCGAAGAGCCACTTGAATCCGCGGCTCGGGCGTTTTTGCCAAGGAGAGCGCTCGCACCGGATTTTGGTGAGTGAGTGAGGATGAACCCCGTATTTCTTACCAAAATTCGGCGCAGGGACATTTTCTTGGCGGAGACGCGCCAGTGCCGTTAGTTGTCTATCATGGAAATCCTGTGGGCAGATTTGGGCGCCACCACTTGACCCGGTTGCCGAAAATGAGTCCACGAGTCACAAGAAGTCACTCGCGATAACAAGAACTGCATGGCTTGCTTCTAAAACATTTAGCACTGGGAAGCAGATCCCTGGATATCTGTCTGTCATGCCGCAATGCCACTTGTCTGGCCCTTCCGTGATCAGTGACTAGCGGCGACAAAAGCCTCATGTGGACATGACGCTGCCCTTACAGGACACTAGACGAAGCCGTCGAAACCAGGATTTGAAAGGCATTTTCTAACAAACTAGACAACGATTGTCTTTCTCTTGATTTCTCGAGGAAGTCTATGGAACCGAGCGTCTGTGCAATGTCACCAGACTTCCTTATTATCATGGTTGTAGGGCCGGGTCACCCTCCGTACCAATCATAGTCTACCGTTGTTGAGCTCCGCTGCCAGTGGTCTTTTTTATCATCAATTTAAGCCTCGCCGGGTGCTCTACGTGGGAGAAAGGAGCCGGCTGCCCGATCCCAGCTGGGCGGCAGGCCACCAGCAGACGTTTCTTGCCAAGGAATCAAGTTTTCTCCCCGTAAGGTTCGACAGCAGGGTTCAACTTCTCGTTGAAGCCTAGGAACGCAGAAAACACTTTCCTGGTCATATCCTAAGCTTAACTATTTCTCGCAAGTCCGGAAAACCCTCCGAACACGATTGAACTTACTCCCCCGGGAAATGTCTCGACGATTGCTGCCAAAACCCTCAACCAACCCGGGCGATGGAAGGAGGTCACTAAAGCCTCTAGAGAGGAGAGTGAAGAGGAACTGCGTGGCGAGCGCTTGTTTGCCGTGTCGGAAGCGGAGGTCCAAGGTTAGTTTCCGGGAACTACGCATGACATTAACGGGTTCCGCCACGGTATAATGACATGGGCTTACATGGGCAACAAATTAACAGTGCGATGGGAAGGCACCCTGTGCGTCATGTGTCTCCAATGACCAGTCCCAGTGCGTGTATGATAAACAAAGTGACGGTCGCCGAGCTGGCACTTTGAAACGACATATCAATGAGCTATCTGAGGACAACAACACCTTCAACTGCATCCTGGGAACTATAAGGTGTGCTCCGGATGAATATGTCCAGCCTATCATCACCCGGCTAAGGTCGAACGAGGGCTACACGGACATTGCAAATTTCATACGAGATCACCCCTTTGAGACACCAGAACCTACAACACCAGCAACATCAACACAACATGGATCCTCCATAACCGTATCGTCGGAAATAGTGATCTCGGAGACCTCGACCGATTACACGGTGTATGCTGAAGGGAGCCAGTATCTCGAAAATGTCTTCCGCGGGACCAAGGGGGACACCCCTGGGGAGAATTACTTGCGGAACGTGCGATCATGGACGAGAGTGACGGATGACACTGAATTCATTGGACACCTCCTCTCTCTCTACTTTACATGGGAGCATACTTACTACGCTTTGTTTTCGGAAAAGATATTTCTCGAGGACCTTGTTTGTGGTAGGAAAGACTTTTGCAGCGGGCTTCTTGTGAACGCTGTTCTCTCGCTGGCATGCACTTTTTCCGAGAGTGCAGAGGCTCTGGCCAGACCGAGCGACCGGGGGACCCGGGGTGACCACTTCTTCGCCGAAGCACTACGGCTGCTCGATGAGGAGAACATGACGGAAAACATCAGCGTTACCGTTATCCAAGCTCTCGCGGTAATGGGGATTCGTGAGGGGGGGTATTCTCGGGATGTGAAGGGATTGATGTACTGTAGTCTGGCATTCCGTCTGGCTTCAGAGAGGGGTTTTTGCGAAGGGATGAATGGGGATCCAAGTAACCCCGAGGTGGAAGTTCGAAGAATGACTTATTGGGGCTCATATTGCCTAGACCTGTGCGGAAGCCTTATCCATCGGGGTATTGCCCTTGTCCCGTGATCCGATGCTAAGAATCTGTGGCGTAGGGCATGGTCGTTTGTTCTAGCACGACTACCTCAGCTCGAAGGCGAACGGCCGCCTCTGCCAATGCCCCAGGCGGGCGACTTCGGAGACGAGGTAGGGGGAGGAAGCTCGAGCAGTGAAATCTGTGCATGGCTCCCCGGATCCACGCTGTTTGACCAGAACTTTAGCCAATTCATTATCTTGTCCGGGATTGTCAAGGACATTACCTTGGCTTTTTACGCCCCTAGACAGGTCTTCACCGTGAGGAAGCTCCATGAGCTGTATGGTCGTTTGAAAACTTGGAAGGTTGGGCAGCCCCTTGAACTGCAATTCGCCCCCGGGAACCGAGTGCCACACTCCCTGTGGCTCCAGTAAGCAATGCTTCCAATCCATCTCTCTGAAGGTGTGTTTCTAAAGCATCCTGTCATTAGCATGTACCACCGGGCCGCGGTCATCACCCTCTTCCGACCGTTCCTGGAAGTGAGGAGTGACAATTTGGCACTCTCTCCCAAGGCAGTCTGCCTTGAGACGGCAAGGGAGCTCCTGGCTATATCTGAGCAATTTCGGAGCTTTCACAGTTGGCAAAGATTCCCGAATACCGTCCCCCACTTTGTCTTCACAGCCTGCCAAACCCTCCTGCTCGATGCGCAAAACGAGGCGGACGGCTTGGTTCGAGGCGTCGAAACCTTGCTAGAGATGAGGAATTGCTGGCCTATCGCTGGGCTCATGCTACTAATGATCTCCATATTTGCCGAGAAATGGGAAGTTGATCTTCCCACGGAGGTACGAGGGCACCTGGACGAACTATCTAAAGATCAATTGAGGGTTGCTATGGCCTTTAGCGGTTGGCCACCTGTCCGGCTGGAGGAGGAAGCAACTTGGGCTTCTTTTCGGCATTTGTCACTTTCTGACGGTTAAAGATATCACGAACCTGGAGTTGGAATTAATACTTCAAATTATTTCCCATTTTTTCCATTTTTCTTCTTCCACCCTTCCTTCATTATTTCCTTCATCATGTCCCTCCTATTTCCCTTCTTGCGTTTCGGATCACTGGGCAGCTGCGATATCTCGGGCGTAATAATTTGGGATAGTCAACGTTCCTGACAATGGGCTGAATACAGCTGAATAACTGAGCACAATTTCTCGGCTTATGGTCTTTTCTTCCCACTCTTCGGCGTTGGGAAAAAAAAGCACGCAAGTATAGGGGACTAGCTACTGATTACTTTTTTTTCCCTTTTTTTTTTGTTTCTAGCTTGTACCTATATTGCCAGGATAAAGATGGGGTACGAGATACGAAAGGAGGAACCGAATAATGCTCTGTTTCTTGGCAGGTGGGGCGAAAAGGAAAAAAAAAAAAAAAAGGTATAATAAGAAAGAGAAAAAGAGAAAAACACTGGGCACGGTTTCATGATGGGTTAGTTGCCACACGAAAATGCATATGATACTGTACTCGTAGCTTGATTTTTCTTCTTTTCTTATTTCTTTTTCCTTCCAGTAATTTTCATTTTCAAGTGAGTTTATTAACTTACCGCCGGCAAGGTGCGATTCCGGGAAACAGAGCTCTCTCTCAATTCACCTCTCAAGGGATTGAAGCAAGTGACGTCAACTACCGGTAGGAAGATTTGGAGGCGACTTTTTCTGTAAACTGCTGGGGTTTACTGTTGTTCGGGTGTGTGTGGGGGAGGCAGGCACAGAAGCGAGGGAACAAGCCACTAAAGTTATTGTACTCGAGTAGAGTACTGTACTCGTGCTCAAGTACAGTGCCGGTAGTTCAAGGTAATCTAGAGGTCGTCGGGAGAACAACCTCCCTCTGATTGCTGCCTCTGAACTGGAGTCGTCTGAACCACTGTCGAGATTCGTCTCAGGCAACTTTGAGCGGCGCCTCTCTTTTTCCTCCCTTCCTCGTAGTTTTCGCTTGATCCGCTTGAGTGTGATGCCACGTAGAGTAAAGTGCCTCCTGCACGTGCGTGAAAAATCTCATAACTTACCGGTACTCGAGCACATGTATGATAGCTTCCCCGAGGGTAGGGCTAAGTTAGCTGGGTAGTCTACTCGTGCCATCGAGTGGGTGGAGGAGTGAGTGATTAGTGGGTTGGGTAGACTCTCAACCCCCCTCTTCTCTTTCTGCACCCTCTTCCCCATTCTTCCTCTTCCTCTTGCTCAGCAGACAACAGTGCTGCTAGGGTGCACCAAGAATTTCTTGAACATCATATCCCACAATGTATTCGCTTACCGGTACTCCGCGCGACACAGTAAGTGAATCACGGTGAGACTTCCGAGATAAGGGGTCTGTTGGTGCTTGCACTCCTACATCGCCAGCTTAGATGTAGATTACCGGTGGAAGGCCAGTACAAAAGGGAAGGTGTTAAGGTAGGAAGGGCGCAAAGCCAGCTTCTTGATGCTGCTGCTGCTGCTGCTGCTGGTGTTGGTTTAGTGTTAGCTCCACGGTACACCGTTCTCGATGGGAATGGGACTGGAATCTCGCATCCAGAGTCAATCCTAGCGACCTGGTTGGTCCGGAACTACGGAGTCTTCTCACAAAGTCTCAGGAGTAGTACTGTACAGTACTGTGGTATCTCACGGTAGCTAGATTAGGTTCATCGATTTGTCTATCATAGAGTCCAGCTGCTATATTCTCCGCACCTATAAGGTGTGCGAATGGGATGGCTTGACATAAGCGGAAATGATTGGATAGCTTTTAGAACTGCTCGCAGGAGAAAAGTTTCCTGATTTACTCTCCTGCATATATCTAAGATCACAGGACCGGTACTATGTTGTACTGTACGAGTACTCGAGTACTCGAGCACAGTACTGTACAAGTGATAGGACGGCGGGGACCTGGAAAAACTCGGCTTCTACGACACTGGCAACTTGTCCTATCCCGCTCCAGCCTGAACCGTCGGCGAGAACATCATGAACAAGAATCCGATATGCCAAAAACGACTCCCGGCTGTCTTATCATTGCACGGTACAAGTATTGCCTTTCTATCCGTCCGTCCTTTCCTGGGTTGAGAAAAAGAAGAACTTGGTCGGGGAGGGTTCGATCCGAAGAGTCCGAACCGACAGTGTTTAGACTAGTGCTGCTTCGTTCAGCACCCCCGCCTACCACCCAGACTCGTGTCAAGGGCTCAAAAGACAGACTGCGGCAAACTACACCGAACACTTTTATCGGTTCTCCCGCGTTTTTCCCCCTCCCCCCAGTTGTGATACCCGTATCCTGATCTGATCGTATTTGGGATTTCCCCATCGTTGCTCTCCGCAAGGAAGGGAAGGAGGGGCGGGTCCTGCCGGCTTGTATCACGCCCATCTTGTCGTACGTACGGAAAATTGACGGGGGCGATACCTTCCCAACGTGGGCTGCCTTGATTGCCGAAAGCCTTACGGTGCAAAATATGAATAAATAGATAAATAATATCACATAATAAACTCCTTGATTGGATATTAGACAAGTTCCATGGACAAATTGCGGTGGAAAAGGCCTCGCCGGTCTTTAAGGCCCCTTTCCAACTCCCAGGACCGGTATCCCCATTCCACTCTCACACACACCCTTCAGGTTAATCTACCGAAAAGCGGGGAGGACCAAGTACCGGTACTCGAGCAGGAGCAGGAGAAGATGGGGAAGGAGATATGATTCATTCTGAACTAGACCACGCATCACATTCACCCCCAATTACCGGTATGATATCTATCCGGTATGCAGCTTACTACACGATCAATCAGCCTTCCTCTTGCTGCCACCTCTTCAGAAGCAAGTAAAGGTCTTTCTGATGTGGTGGCGATTTGGGGGGGGGGGGGGAAA
>PYWC01000001.1:0-14241 GCA_003182015.1 Tuber magnatum | reverse complement strand
TTTTTTGTTGATTCTGTAATTTGGTAATAGCGTTTTATATAGTACCATAAGGAGAGTACATCATTCAATTGGCTATCATACACCGACAGAAGGTCGAGCACTACTTATGGGTCTGTTTTTTAACATGGTGTGGGTATTTTTCGCCTAGAACTTCCAAGAATGCGCCAACAAGATGCAAACTCCCGGTGACGAGGACCTGGACGGGAGCTTTGTGGCTCATGGTGGTAACAATCCTAATGGCTTCCTCGATGGTTGACACTACATGCGAAGCCTCAGTGCCTGGCACTGCCTTCTTCCATGCTTGCGCAAGCTTGTTTTGAACCGAGAGCTCTTCTAAAGCTGTAGGGTCCGTTCCGGCACTCACGAGATCTAAGCTTTAGTTAGCATTATATTTGGGACAGCCATCGAGATGGACTAACCAGCTTTATGGCTTCTCTCTTTGAAGGTAATGTTAGTAGAAAATATGACTTCGTCAAATATCCTCGAGTTGACCCCTAGAATTTCTTCGAGGGAATTGGCCAAGGCGTTAATCAAAGCATTAGAGTCACGTTTTTGCTGGTTGAATATGAGGACACGTTTGTCTATGCTGTTCCGGAAATATCGTATTGTTAGGATTAGCAAATGACTTCATGCGCGTGTGAGAGATTCCTACCCGGCGGCCCTGGCTCCAAACCACTTTCCGCAAACTTCCAAACTCTCAGTGGTATGAGCGCCATCGATACACCATTCGATTACGCCCGTCTTAATAACTTGGCATCTGCCGGGCCAGACGACCTCAGCGAGTCCCTTGACAAATCTCGCCGGCAGTTTCCCCTCACGGATTCCGGTAGTCAATCCAAGTAGCGCCAAATGCTCGGCTGCGAGCGCAACTGCAAGAGAGGCATTACCATTCATGAATTGCGCTGGGAGACCTAGCTTGACTTCACGCGACATGATTTGAGGGTGAACGTGCACGACTTCAACCTTCGATCCCTTCTCATTAGCCCTTTTCTGGATGACGGCTAAAGCGGACGGTTCCTGTGGAACTGTAAAAGTACGGGCAGAAGGCTTGATAATGCCAGCCTTGTGCCAGGCAATCTCCTCGATTGTGTTACCCAGCACGGCTGTGTGGTCAATTCCTAAGCTAGAGATACCAACCACGGTGGGTTTCTGGATAATATTGGTAGAGTCATGCTCACCACCGATGCCAACCTCGAAGATAGCGGTTTTAACGTTCTCGCTTAGATAAGTATGGAAAGCGACTAGGGTAAGGAAGCGGAAGTAAACAGGCTTGATGGTTGGATCGCGTCCCTCTTTGACGGCCGAAGCTTCAAGTCTATCCCAAACTTCGAAGAAGTACTTTGCGAACAGCTCTTCCGAGAGGGGCGCCCCATCAAGCTGAATGCGTTCGCGAACGGCACGGAGGTGTGGAGAGGTGTATAGCCCGATCTTGGAAACTCCGTCTCCCAGGGATGTGTATTGAGCTAGAATGGAGGCCGTGAATGCGCAGGTGGACCCTTTGCCTTTGGTGCCGGCAACGTGAATAATATTGATCCTGTCGAAATCGGAAGGCTGGTGAGGTCGGGAATTAGCAGGTACCGAATACGAGCCCAAGGGGAGATATAACCTGGTATCCCAACTGGCGAACGGACTCGGTCATTTCAGCAATTGCGGACTTGTTCATTTTCTTATCGGACTTCCGAATCTCCTCCAATAGAGCGAAATTAGACTGTAGAGTATTGAGAGCGGCAACAGCGCCCTATATCTCATTGTTAGCTAGCGAGGGGAAGGGGAGGCTAAGAGGAACGAAACCTCATAGGTTTTAGGATACTGGATGGATGCCATCGTGCAATAAAAGGCGGTAGCGTATTGGCGACTGCTTAATAGGGTTGAACTGAATTGAAAAAAGCGCATGCGCTGAATTTCAATTATTTGAGTTTAACCGGAGAGGATGTGAGGAAAGAAATCGAGTGAGAGAAGGGGAGGGAAGCGGCGAAAGAAATCGAGTGAGAGAAAGAGAGAGAGAGAGAGAAAGAGAGCTTGGTCGGGTGAGGGTTTTCGTTGCCGTCAGGGTTGCGCTTAGAAATGTTGGTGGTGTAAATTTCATGGTGGGGTTGGACTAAGGGTAATTGTGTGCGACAAGAGCCGCATTTCTCAGACCGGCGAGTTCCGTATTATTGGGACACTTGGATCCGGGTTCAAAATTACTCGCGGGTTCACTTGTCCAAGATGCAAAAGCAACTTACAGTATGATACTCGAGCACAGTACCGTCAACCTCTCAGCGAAGCCCATTGTTTTATACTTTTGCTTGGTCTGGGGTATTAGAAAATCCGCCATGATAGGTTTCATGAGGTGATCTGTGCGTTACATACAATATCATAGCAGTGACTTCCCCGGCTTCCCCGGCTTCCCCGGGCGGTGTTGCGACAGGTGCCTTGGTGGGACTGGAGGGGGGGTTCGCCTACTGATTCCGGGCCAATTTTTTAGTTTTTTTTTTAAAACTTTTTTGTATGAATCCAGAGCGATTCATCACAGTTGGGCCTGAACTTGGGGTGATTGTGTGGATGGAGATACGTAGACAGTGGTGTTGAGTACGGCCGAGGGATAACTCATACCGTTTTCCGAGCGGGGTTTTTTTTTTTGCCCATAGAGGTACCGTGTTTTTGTGAATTTTCTGAACCAATTCAGTCCTTCGAAGGGGGAGTTCATAAACTCGGGTCCCAAGGTCTTGGTTGATGTTTATCGCAACCCCCCCCCCCCTCATCCCAATGCTGGTCGTGGAGTGGGAGGGACTCTGTTCGGTTTGGATCCCCTGCGGAAGTGTAACCGTCAGTTGATCGTTAAAAATCCGGTGCGAGCAGGCTGCGTGTATGCGGGTATTGTATTGTATATTATGTCGTATATAAAAGGATCACCTTGTTCAAGTAGCCAGTATTATAAACTAGAGGACGTAGGAAATTATGGGGAACAATGCCTATTGATAGGGTAGGCGTGGATTGATGCTATGACTGCTTGCGCCGCCCAGGAGTTAAGTTTCTGGGGCATCGGGTAGAATGATGACTGAATCCTGAAGCAATACTGGGAATAAAAGAATGGATGGTAAGCAGAATCTGTGGGGAGCTTAGCCTATCTCCTCCAGAGCATTGAGGGGATCGTCGAGCTTATCAAGCTGCGGGGGTAGGTTGGTAATACAAGTGTAAAAATATGAGGCAATGGTAGTGGGAATATCGGGGAACTTGTGACTACTTCTCGCTCAGGAAGAGGCTGGTTGATAATTGCGGGGATGAAGGCCCAGGAGCCATGGTAGCCTTGATCCCTGGATCCCGCGATCTGGGGGTCTTTTTTTGATTTATTTGTTTTAGGAGAAGTTGTACCATAACTGTGCCAAGATTCCAACCCCTTGGAAGGACGCTAAGCAATGTACTGTACCAGGGTGTAAGGGTAAGTGATCGGAAAAAAGTGGTATTGTGCCGACCTACTTTTTTCCGATCACTTTTTGTTCCAGGCTGGTACAAAGCGGGTTCATAAAGTACGGCGGGTGCAAAAGTACTCGTCCGGCATCGCAACGGCAACCCTACGATCACTACAAATTTACTACCTATTCAACCACAACTGCTTAAAATAAACTGAAAATGTGTATAGACATGCAATAAATATAAGGAAAGCTATATATATACAATTAGAAAGCAAAAAAAATCAATACTTTGTATACCATCCCCTTGCATCTAAGACAGCAGCCACTCTATTAGGCCAAGACTCCCACAACTTTTCCAGAAATTCACATTCAATATCCTGAGCCCAAACCTGATTGAGGGCTTATGCTAGATGTTTTTCGAACAGTCTCTGGACCCCCCTTGGTCTTGTGAATGTAGGGAAAGCACGGGTGTAGCTTTTCCTTCATCCTCTTCAAACAGTGCTCAATTGGATTGAGGTCTGAGGAATTGGATAGCTATTCCATAACCTGTATATTCTTTTCAGCAAACCAAGCCATAGTATCTCTTGCAGTATGTATCTTTGCACCATCCTGCTGAAAGATAGGATTCCCAACTGTATCCTCTACCTGCTGCCAGACATCAACTAAGCCATTCTTCAAAACTCTAATATATACAAATCTATCAACACTCTTCTCAAAAAGAGGAATCAGAGGACCCTTGTTTCTACCTGAAATACAAGCCCAAACCATCAGCTTCACACCTGGCCCCTTGGTAACCGCATGAATATAGTCTTTGTACCACTTTTCTTCAGGTATTCTGAATACTTAAATACTATAAGGATCTTTAGACATTTCAACCATGCATTGATCACTAAAGATGACCTCTTTAAAGTATTCCCTTGTCTAGTCCAGATACTTCATTGCCCAAGCCAATCTCTTAACAGCGTGCTCATCCTTTAGGAGTGCTCTTTTCCTAGCACTCTATTTCTTTATATTGATTGATGTCAAAGCTCTCGTGACTGTAGGAAGGGAAGCATGAGGTCCAACATCATTGTGTAATTGTAATAAAGTCTGGCAGCATGCCTTTTTACACTCTCTGACTAGGTGGTGACAAGTTCTCGTAGTGATAATCCTTGGTCTTCCAGGTTTTGGGAGGGTGCTTGCATTACCTTTCTTTTGGAAGGCAGTTATGGAAACTTTGGACTGTACTCTTAGGATGGTGTAAGAGCTCTCCAATTTCTGAAAAAGAGATTTTTTTTTCCCTCAGAACAACAATTTGCCCTTTCTCAAACTTGGTGAGGCAGCCTGTCTTCTGGGAAGGCATTGTGGTTGAGAGATGGTTGATCATCGAGGTGGAGTTTTTTGAGGTATCGCTCAGTAACTACCAATTGGATGAATACTTTTGCCCTGGTACTTGACTTATACAAGGGTAAATCATTAATTCATGATACAGAGCAGGGGTGGTTACTCTCTTTTGTGCATAGAATTTTGGAACAGTAGAAGAAAGTATTGCTTTCAACCTTGATTATAAACAGGTGATAAGAATAATAAAAGGGAAAAAAATTAATTAAAAAATGATAGCCTGTGATTGCAATATATTTTAGTGCTCTAGTTTTTGCATTATTGAATTCAATAGTTCTAATTTCAAGAAAGTTATAGTACCACTCATGAGGGTACTATACCATTACTAGCTAATCTCTAATTCCTGCTCTGTACAGGCCTATCTGTTAAGTCCTCATACCCCTAAAGTGCAACTGGGCAACACCCTATCACCACAACAACTACCTCCACTATAACTCTACCACACATTCTACAAGCCAGAGAAGACCTGAATAAGGAAATTTATATAGTACTGGTCATCCAAAAGGTATACCACTAGAGGATTTGAAATGTAATACCTTGAATAATTAGGGTCACAGATGATTCCCAGAAAATCTAGATTAAAAGATTTAAAGATCTAGTCTTAGTAGTGGTTGAGTTATTTCTTTAATTCTTTGTGAATTCGTCATTAGATTTTTCCATAACATTTAAAGAGAGTAATGATATCAAAAATAAATATATTTAGTTCATATACTACTGTAACGGGGGCACCCCTAGGAAGATGGATTCCAAGGTTGCGACCGCACCGAACAGCTTCAAACTTATCGCCAAAAGTCCACACCGATATAAGAGTAGAGTAAACAGTAAAACTTAATATTGTTAAGCCTGACACTTCACTCAATTAAGGTCTCGAGAGGATTGTTTGTTGGAGTAGGAGAGTTCTCGCATAGACTTTCAGGTAGTTTTATCTTATACCAGAAACTCCCCCATCAGTTTACTCCAACCATGCGAGCACACCCTTCTCCACTAATGGTGGTCCGACATGTCTCCGGGCACACCCTTCAGGCAGGCATGTGTCGACACACTCTAGTCGGCGTTCACCTTACGCAGTTATCGTTTCTGCTGTGCATTTCCATTTTGCCCGCTGGAGTGAAAACTTCTGCGCATTGGTGTCTTGCCATTAGCTAACGGTCAAGGCACCCCATGAACTGGACTATCTATGACACCCTTCCCATATGCATTGATCTCTACTTGACTCCCGAAGCTACCATGAGCGGTTTATCTATTTACTATTTACGGGTCTTGGGCTTCTGGTGTCTTCCACAGAACACGGTAGTCCGCAAGTGATCCAATGGGCGCTACCCATGACCACTACCTCGGATCTACCTTACCTGTGGTAGGAATCATGCTTTTAGTGTTTCTGCACTTCCCTTTCAGAGGCTATAGCGTTGGGGACACTTTCGGGCTTGGTAGGTGTAAAACTCTCCCAGTCACCCCGGCACCACCCGGGACTACCTTTGGGACCCCCACGGTTAACACCCGTTAACTCCGTTACCTTTGGTCCGTTTTACTCCTAACAACTTGGAGGAGGTACTCCATCTCCCACCCTATGTCCCCTTGAACATCTTGCGGTTGACCGGACAGCAGCGACATATATGGTGTTGCAAGCATGTCTGCAAAGATTCCTCTTTGCTAGACTGTGCACAACTACACAACCATTTGCCCCTGAAGTCCGGGCCTCAAGGCAGGGCCGGAGGGGTATGATAGGAATAATGTCCCGCATTTGGAGCTTCATCGAAGCTACATAGCGTGCCCAATACTATCCCCCGGAACACCAGATTCCAGTATCATGAATGGCTTCGTATGACAAACATTCCGGTCAATTTTCCCGAACCCCGCGAGGGACTTTGTATTGAAAGATAGGGTAACCTGGTCCAGCGGACAAGATAACCTCTCCATGTTACCCTGTCTATCCCCTCGCCGGCGACAGACATTTCTGACCTGTCTCCGGTTACCTGGCCTAGCTGAGCAACTGCCCCTTCAGAAGTCCCTAAGTACGCTGAGACCGCTCCCGGGTGTATCCAGGTACCTAAGTCCCTGAGTAGCCAATTCTGTACATTCTCGGAGCCTGGGCCATCGGGTCTCTGTAGGTCAAGTACTTACTTGCCTGCCGGTTCCTACCAGTTCGCGTCCTGGCTACCTGTGTGGGTATAGGTTCCGTCTGCCATAGCTCATGTATGCTAGGTCGTTACATCACTCCCCTCTTCTCTACAGTCCGTTCCAGACCGTTAGCGTCCTCTCTTATTTCCACGACTTGATTCCCCCAAGACCCTATGGTCCCTGGGCTTGGACTGATATCTTTGGTGGAAATCCAGAATGGCCTGTATGCCTGTCCCTTCCAGCATCTCAATGGGCTCCCGTGAATTCTCCTCAGCCCCGCAGCCTTCCCATGAAACCAGGTACTGGACGAATCGTGACGGAAACTTCGCCTGCGCTCCTCCCTACCATCGGATGTCCACAACAGCTTCAATAACGTAACTGGGCTCGTTGTCTACAAGTTCCGGGGCAGGGACTTCCTGGACCCTACCTGCTGCCGGATCGTCACGATAGGGTTCGAGCAACATGATAGTAAAAACTGGGTGGATGCTCCATCTGGTGGGCAGTTGGAGCTCGTAGGCTCGGTTACCCACTCGACGTTTGTCCATAAAAGGGCCAAACATCCACTGGTCCAGCTTCTCCATCGGACGCTTTGCACGGATGTTCTTTTGGTTTAATATCACGCTGTCCGCTTTCTTCGCCTGCCCACTAGTCATACCCTCCAAGGTAACATAGTCCAGTGATGGCAACCTTTTCTGGTCCTGCCATTTCCGTTGCCTTTCATGTGCCTGTTGGATCGTTTCTCAAATCTCTTCCCAGGTTCCTTCCCATTCCTGGACCAAGAGCTTACTGCTGCGGTGTATTCCTTGAGTATTAGGCACGACACCTAACCAGTTTGTCTTTGGGTTAAACCCATAGTTGATCTCAAATGGTGACGACCTGGTGGATTCTGATGTCGAGGTGTTGTACGCATACTCCGCAAGGGGTAACAGTGAAACCCAATCACCTTGTTGGTAGGAACAGTAACTACGCAAGTACTGCTCCAGTGTCTGATTAACCCTCTTGGTTTGCCTATCAGTCTCAGGGTGCAAGGCAGGCGAAAGGTTTAGTTTCACTTGCAACCAGTGCATTAGACTCATCCAGAACTTGGATGTGAATCGGCTTTCTCGATCAGAGATGATTGACTCTGGGAGTCCATGAAGGCACCAAACTTCCTTCTGGAATATCAAGGCAAGCTCCTTGATAGGTACCTCCATGGTCAGGGGTATGAAATGGGCCATTTTCGAGAATCTGTCCACTATGACTCAGATCTTGGTATACCCTTCGGACTCTGGCAGCGCTACAATGAAGTCCATTGAAATCACTGCCCACGGCCACATAGGAACATCAATAGGTTCCAGCAGCCCAAACGTCTTGTACCTGATGGACTTATTTCTTTGGCACGCATCACATATTTGTACATAGTCGGTATTGTGCTCGTCCATCTTGGGCCAATAGAATTTAGCCCTAATCTTGCCAATGGTTTGGTATGTCCTGAAGTGCCCCGCGATTCGGGGGTCCTGCTCAGACTCCATGATTGTCTGCTTCTGATACTGGCCCTTGGGGACATACCACCTGTTCTTGTACAGGAGTAAGCCCTTTTCCGTCGTGAAATGTCGGTCAACATCTTTGTAACCGGCAGCTGTTGCCTTCAGGATACTCAAGTATTCCTGGTCTTCGGTTATCGCTACCCGCAGTTGATCCAAAAAGGAAGACTAGAGCCGAAATCCTTGGCACACCTGCAACACTTGTGGTTGCAAGATGTCCTGTTCCTGGCTCCCAACCCACTGTCTGGGGCGAAAAAGTGACTGTGGCGGAATATCACTCCCCCCTTCAGGGCGGTAGTCCCTACGCCGTGACCGAGCATCTGCCTTCTCATTCAACCATCCTTGTCGGTAAATCACCTGGAAGTTAAACAGTTGCAGGAACTGAGCCCAGCGGTGCTGCCTTTGGTTAAGGACCTTGGTACTATTGAAGTACTCCAAATTTTTATGATCCGTATAGATCACCAACTCGTCCATTACCGAGCATAGGAAATGATTCCATTCCATGAATGCCAACACCATGGCAGCCATTTCCTTCTCATGGACATCATAATTAATCTCTCCTGAGTGAAACTTCCTACTATCTTAGGCCACTGGATGACATCTCTCGTCTTCACAGAACTGGGGGAGAACAGCTCCTAATGCAAAGTCACTAGCATCGATTTCCAGCCAGGTTGGCCGTTCAGGGTCAAAATGTGCTAGGTTGGGTTTGGATGTGAACTCTTCCTTCAAATGGTTGAAGGCCTGCTCACATGCAGGTGTCCATTCCCATCGGACATCCTTCTTTGTCAAGCCTGTCAGAGGTTTCGCTCTCTTGCTAAAACCCTTTATGAACTGACAATAGAAGATGGCGAAGCCCATAAAGCTTTGAACGTTGACGATGCATGTCGGAGGTGCCCAATCGCTGCTTGTCTGCACCTTCTCCAACAACATAGAGATCCCCATATCGGAGATCTTGTATCCGCGGAATTCAACCTCCCGTTGGTGGAAACTGGTCTTCTTCATGCTTTTTCATAGTCTAGCTTTCCGCAATTTCTCCATCACACGTCTCACCATTGCGACACATTCTTCCATAGTTTCGTAGTAGATCAGGATGCCATCCATGTATGCAATAACTTCTTCATACATGAGATCCCAAAAGACCTCATTAATCATACTTTGTAAAGTTGCCGGGGCATTACACAACCCACCTGGCATGACCGCGTATTCATACAGTCCATATCTGCACCGGAAGGCCATCTACCATTCCTTACCTTCTGCCATTCTCAGAAGGTAGTAGCCGTTTTTCAAGTCCAACTTGGTAAACACACCGGCTTTTCCTAATCTATCTCGCAGTTCATTCATCAACAGTAGAGCATACTTACTCTTCACCATGATTTTGTTCAGCCCTTGGTAATCTATTGTTAGTCTTAGTGTACCATCTGGTCTTAGCACGAAGAGGATAGAGGCTGCTGTGGAGGAACTGGACTGCCGTAGCTTTCCCGTTCGCAGCATGTCATTGAGATATTCCTGAGTGCCTTAAGCTCCTTTTGCGATAATGGATAGATAGGCCCAAATGGGGGTTGAGTTCCGGGTTGCAACTCGATTGTATGGTCATACTTCGACCACGCCGGTAGTGGCTCAATCCGTTCTTGACTGAAGATATCCCCATAGTCCTTATACTCGGGGAGTAGCTTAACCGTAATGTCGGCACCTTCCTCATCGCAGAATTGCACAATTCCCAATAGGTACCGATTATGAGGGTCTTCGGCTAGTAACTCCTGATCGCTCAGGAACACTAACCGCCCCTGCTCTGTCAGGCAGTTAGCGTTGCCGAAATCTGAGCGCCAGTTTAGTGATCCTTTCTTCTAATCTATGTCGGGGTTATGGTCTCTCAACCAAGACATAGGTAGGTACCCAACCACCTTAGTGTCGGGCATATCCGGGACTTCGAAGCGCATCTCATTGTGGTGGTCACCTATCGTCATCTCTAATGACTTGTTATAGTATAGACCTGACCCAGGAATGTGATTACCGCTGGCGTTGCTTATCAGCACGTGTACCTTACGTCATACACAAGGTGCCGGAGTCTGCTTAACCCATCGGCTACTAAGCACCGGCCCAGTAGCTCCACTATCGAGTAACAGGAGTGCTTCCGCCCTTACCCGTCTAGCTCCTATCTTCAGGTTTAACTTGACCTGCAGGTGGATAGACTTGGTATGATGAGGCAAGTTGTCACGCTTCTGCCTCTTTATTTGTCTTGGTGACTTAGTCACCTTGGCTTAGTAATTGCTTTTAGTCTCTTGCCTTCCGATACAAGAGCGGCCACCATGGGTCGGTAAATGATAAGGGAGTGGGATTCGTCTTTTATCAATAACTAGGGTGTTCACTATCACGCCAGCATGATTTCAGGTACTAAACCCTTCTCAGGTAACCTTGAAAATAGCACCATTTATTTGATCAAGTCCAGCCTAAACCAATTCCCCTTGTAATAAATATAACAATTTTCTCCCGAGGTGGGCAGAAGTCCGCTGTCGGACCGGTTCCAAGCGAAGCAGCCTTGCTTCCCCAATGTTTAGCGTCTTCTTGAGCAGCACCACACCCAGCCTCAACCGAAATAATGTCCTATGACTTGCCCACCCAGCTAAAGAAATCTTGAAAGAAATATGTATAACTAGAACAAAGGAAATAACCAGCAATCTAACAAAGGAGAGATAGCCCAGCCCACCGCACACGGCCCGCAACATCTACCTGCCCACACCACCTGGGTGTAGTCAGTATCAGGGTCGTTTATGCTGTAGAATGATGCTTACCCATCTACGAAGCCACCTCCATGGCACTTATCAACCTATCCCTCTGGGGTCTCTGGATGCGGGTCAATAAGGTTACACCTTAAACGGAATGGATTCTTACCTATTCCGAGCCGTCAGCATGAACCTCCATGATCTGAGGTGATGCCTGGTGGACTTCAAGTATCTTTGACGAGGAGGCCGGAGGGGGCCCTTCAATGTGCTTCAGCCACTTGTCTATCCCTGTGGGCTTGCTTACCGGGGCTGACCATTTCAACCCATGAGCCTGTTTAGATGAACTAACGACTAGGGATGTGGCGGTACACTTTCTCCAGAGGTGACCACTTTGTCCACACTTGGTGCACTGGTTGTGCTTTCTCCGACGTTCAGTCAAAGTCGACGGGATTTCTTTATGCGCTATTGTATAGTCAGAAGTCGCCGGCTTTGCCTGTTTCCCCGGATTGAAATTAGTAGATTTGGCAGGCCTCTGGTTCAGTCTGCCCAGAGCTTTTTCTTTCTTCTTGAACCTCCCAGAAGTCGATGACCTATCGTCCTTCTTTTCCGTTGGCTGAGACCGTTGGACTGGATAGATAACTTGGTTATTGAACCGGGTGTTATCTTGTAGCCTGTGTCCAACTTTCTGTAGAAGGTCAAGGTAGTCGTTCAAGTTAGTTGGATGGGGCTTCTTGAGTGCCCACGTGTTCCGAACTTCCTGGGTAATATCCGACCGTACCTTGTCTCGTACCTGTACTAGATCTGCATAGCTAAGCTTATACATGTAGTCAATTATCTTGTCCAGGTACTCATCAAAGGGACGTGGCTTCACCACCAGGTCTCGCCACTCGAGAAGGGATCGGTCTCGTTCCACTTGGTCACTGGCAAAACTTTGTTGTGGTCGTTCCCAGAATCCTTTCCATGTTTGCAGCGGGTTACTGTTGTTAACCAGAAGATACGTACGCCTGGCTGTCTCTTTGTTGATGTGTGAATGCAGCCCGAGATACCATGTTCTGGCAGTATCTTCTAAGAGGGGATCACCAGGTTTACCTTGTCCATATCGGTCAACCTGCACCCTGCAAAGTATTCGAACTTGACCTCCACTAACGTTAGGAAGCTTACAAGTTCGGTAACCTTTCCCTTGAACGCCGGAATACCACTCACCCTTTCCGGCTTCTTTTGCCGCTGTCTGGTGGATGGCCGTGAGGTCGATCTGCTCAGGAATTCCCGTTGTAGCTTCTTAGCACGGTGGTCCCACTGTCGTTCCTTCTCATCACTCCAATCTTCCTTGCGAGCGCCGAGGAAGGGAGTCACATCAGGGAGAGAATCGGCATCATTATCATCCGAACTGTCATGGTCAGAGTCCCCTGAATGTCCTCCCACTCCGCTTGCACCACCTCCTGGAGTCGCGTTTCCATCTCCACCACGCCCGGCGTTTCTACCTGGTGTCTCCCGTGGTCTATCATACCCATCACACCGTTCCTCCTGGCCATCTTAATTCCCATCCTCGGGGGGGTTAGCCCCTGATGGTACTGATGCCGGTGGTGGAACAGGGCATTGCCCACTCTCAGGAGCTGGGTTAGGCGCCACCTGAGTTATCTGCAGAAATGCCTATAGCTCTGCGCAGCTAAGGGGTTGCATTGGGGGGCCAACGTGCCTTCATGAGCCACAATACCCACATGTTGGCCATCTATCTCCTTCCTTCTCCCTTCTGCGATGCCTTACAGCGGTCTGTTATTCCTTTCTGCACCCATATGTATGGTAGTGAATCCATTCCATATGGGTTTCTTCCGATTTGCAGCCAGACAGGCAAAATTTGTCTTGGCTCTCCGACTTCCCGCTCGTAATTGTGGGGAGCACGGAGGGAGGAGTTGGTTTTGCGGGGGCAGAGGCAATCCCAGGTCCACAAGGAACAGAGCGAGCAGGTGTCCCAGGTCCAGAGATTGGAGTCACTCGTGATAGCGGCATGGGTACTCACTCTTCCTGGTGCCTTACCTGTTCGACAAATCCAGGTGATGCCGCGCGCAGTGGTCGGAACCCTGGGGTAGCCGATGCTGCTGGCTGGAAGACTGTGGCAGGAAAGGTATCAGGAGCGGGCAACGAGACCGGTAAAGGTCTGGGTCTTGGGGCAGCGATGTGAGGTACGGGAGTTGAAACCAACGGTGTTGCAGGAGGGTTAATAGGAGCAGGGGTAGGCTGAGGAGTATGGTCCGGTGTATTTGGTGCCGCGATACCCTCGGGCTTCGACGTCCTTTTCTTAACCCGACACCACTCGGTTGGTCCAATCACCGGACTTCCTGAACGACTGCGGGTGATCGAGGAGGGGAGAGACCGAGAGCCTGTTGATGCTCTTTTGAAGGACAAGGTATAGCTATAGCCTTCACCCTTGAGGCTTTCCAACATTCGTATACCCATGGGTCTCAGGTACGCCCTCCACTGTTCATCCCTGGCTCTCATAGCCAGTTCCATCCCGAAGTCCTCAGGCTTCGCATGGACGTGTGGGAGTGGGGGCGCCACCTCTATCATCAGTACAACTTTCCCAGCATCAATACTATAACCTTCTGCGAAGGCCCTTTCCAGCGCTGCCATACGATCCTTCAATGCCTTCTGGTCTCTTAATATTCGCAGATGTGCCTCCAGCTATACTTTCATCCATTCCACCACAGCTGTAGTAATCTGTTTACGGAACACCTGCTGCTGCTGGGCGTTCCAGTTCTTCAGTTCCAGCTTCGTGCCCTCAATTGACTTGGATACCTCCCTGACGCTGTAAGGTTTGACGAACTTGTAGGAGAACTCGCTAAATGGTACCCCTTGCGGCGAGGGAGGAGCCATGTTGTGGACGAGGGCGGAATCTTGAAAGAACCAAAGTGCCGCAGGGCGAGGTTCTGTAATCACAAGATCAACACATTCATCAGGTAACTGAATTGGGGCGGCCTCTAGAAGTGTAACGACCCAGCATACGTGAGCTATGGCAGCCGGAACCTACACCCATACAGGTAGCTCGGAGGCGAACTGGTAGGAACCGGCAGGCAAGTGAGTACTTGACCTACGGAGACCCGATGGCCC